>JWJA01005803.1:0-14258 GCA_000812885.1 Lanzia echinophila
ATTTAGGTATCAATTATAGTATAATATTCCATAATTCAAAAAAAAAATATTATATTTATTATTATCAATCTTAATTATTATATCAATCTTTCCCCTGCCAAATTCCCAAATTCCCATCCCATCAAAAAAATCACTTCACGCAAATAAATAAATAAATATAAATAATCAAATAAAACTTCACCCCTCGTCAAACATGCCATATTGCGGCGTCGGCGTACTTTACCTGAGCTCATAAACTCTTGCGATTGGGGTCGGCACGTTTCCGTGGAAAGAGGCAAAACATTAGTGTACACCTTGGCCGGTGTACATGAAGTTTTTGTTTTTTATTTTTATTTTTCTATTCTAATTGTCTTTTTTCTGTTTTTTGGGGGGGCGGTGGGAAGCAGAGGTATGTGAGGAGGGTAGGAATACAGACGATAATCTCGAATAGGTTATTAGAGATAACGCATAAAGTATGTATGGTATACATTTATTTATGAGAAGTTTCTCTCTAAGTTAGGAAGGAGTCTTTTGATGCAATTTATTGAGATAAATGAGTTGAAGAATTAAATTGAGGGGAAGAGAGAGGGGGAAAACTACATTATTTTTATTTATATATCGAGGAATTATTTGAAGTCAAACAACAACAACATCCATCACCAGCATCCCCCTTCTCCTTTCCCTTCTCCAACGGTAGTAAGTAATGGAGGGATTGGAGTCCAATCCCACTCACCGTGCACACTAAATTCCCCTCCCACAACCCCCCTAATAACAAATCGCATAAGTGCCATTAATCCCCCCATAGTCCCCCGTACAATGCTGCACCGTATGGGTAGTCTCATAATCGCCCCAAAAAACATTCCCCTCACTTGAGGTCGGCCCCGTATAAGCCGTACTATAATAATAAACCTCCGTATTCCCTTCTTTACACGCAATGGTGACTGCGCAGTCCTCGGTCAGACTGTCGATTACTAGAGTGTACAGATCGGGAATGGTGGTGTCGCCGCCGGAGGCGGATTCCGGCCGTGTGTTTATTGTGTCCCATTCGGTGGTCGAGACGGCAGAATCTACCCAGCCTTTCGTGTAGCTGTGGACTGGGAGCGGGGTTAGTGATGCTTATTGGTGGGAAGGGAGAGGGGTTTGGGGGGATGTACCGAGAGAGGGGAATATGGCGCTGAGGGCGAGGAGGGCGGCGGTTGGTTTCATGGTGAGGGTTGTGGTTGGTTGGGATTTGATGATGGATGGACGGATATGAGTTAACAGGAAGCTTCGAAGATTCCCAGGATTGCTGATAAGTATTGTTCGTGACGACTAATATGCATATGATGATCCGATATATGAACACTGAGTGTGTGAGAGTAGTAATAAACTGGAAAATCAACAACAGAAGGAATCCATACAAACATATATCCAAGCACCTACAACCCCAATCTCCATAAAACCAATCTAGTGTTGGCTGATTTGAAGGATCGATCCCAATCTTGGAATTCCACGTATACTGTACATAGCCAGACAAGTCCGCCTATTTGGGCTGTGTGGAAGGAAGAAACAGGGATTTAGCCACCTAGATTTCGAAAGGACCTTGATAGTAGTTCTATAGTGGGTAGCATAGGGCAGACGATCAACTTATCTCTTCCTTCTAAGCCTTGTCAATTTTCATTTACATTTGAGGCTCTGCTTGTAGGGTTTTTTTGGCTATAGCTTGGCTTGCTTTCTTATCCCTTGATGACCCGATGTTGGTTTCCGCCTCGCCCTTGAATCCCCGTTGAATCCTACCTAGTAGATCTTAAACCGGCTAGTTTAACGTGTAAAGATGGGGTGTGCGCAATGGTTCTAGAGTGGCGATGATGATAAAGTGGAATTAAAGTTGGGAAAAGAATATATAAGCCTTGTGAAGATCTTCAAAATATATTAAATAGCCGTACCGGTAATTGTTCGGCTTGCTTGCTTGCTCTTCCATCTCATCCTTCTTCCATCCTTCAATCAATTACACGTTGCGAAAACCCAATTAATGCCTCCATAAGGTCCCGTACAATGTTGTGTAGTGTAAGGCTCAGTAATATTACCCCAATAATCACGCATCGCAACATACAGCGACCAGTCATCACCATAATAATAATCGCACCCATGACCGAGGATCAATTCAGGAGGTTGAGTGTCCTCGAGGGGCCCTCCATCCGCGCCCGCATTGCAGACAACTTCAACCGAGCAATCCCCTACCAAGACCTCGATTTCGAAATCCGTAAATGTGATTCCCGCTGTCATGTTGATGATGGTGGAGTTTTGTCCGGATACGATATTCCATGCGCGAGCGTCGGTCCCTGGTATGCTGCCCCATGTGCAGGAGGCACTATTATCCTTGCAGGGGTTGTCGGTGCCGTGCACTGCGGATAAGGTTAGTGGAATGAAATGGAGTTTGTACGGTGCTTTGAGAGGAAATAACATACCGAGAGTGAAGAACGCGGCGGTGAGTATGAGAAGCGCGGTTAATTTCATGGTATAAGATCCGGGTTGGAACATAAATATAAATTTAAGAGAAAATCCTCAGATCTTGCGACAAATGTTGTAGATGACGGTATACGAGTGGTGGTACGTAAGTAATTATTCGATTTGATTATGGATGTGAGTTTGAAAGAGTTGATCATTTACCAACAATAGAAGGAAGGAATTCCCTCTCTTTATGAACAAACAAACAAATAAACAAACATACATTCATCCATCTTCATCTTCAATCCCAATCTCACTCACTCATAGCCCCAGCCTAGCCCCAGCCTAGGATTTGAAGGATGCTTCCCCTAATCAAGCTGTTGGTATCACCAAAGCGTAATTAATAATCCATCAATCCAATACAATCCAGTGCTGTCTGTGGTCACTCAACTTAATCATATAAGTAAGTGATCGTGTCAGTAATAAAGTACTGTTGAGCGGCCGCCGAGGACGAGGTACAGTAACAAATCCTCAATATCTACCCATCAACATATTCGCATCCCACGATCACACCACAAATCGCTCCAACTACTTACCAACCAAATTAAAAGAAAAGAAGCAGAACTGCGCCCTAAAATAAGGCTCAGTGGGCCAAGCCCAGGGAAAGGTGCCTTCCTTGCGTTGCGCGCGGCTCACAACAGTACTTGCAGGAAAGAAAGATGCGTTTTAACCGAAGAGGGCGGGCCGACAAACTATCGTAAGCTGAAGGGGGCGGGCCGGTACTTTCGGCATTGCTAGTGTACCCGTAGAGTGCCTATTAATCGGTATCGATAATCGTCCACGCAAGTAGGCCCTTCAACGTCAGATACAGACTTTTAGATTGTATGTTTTTGAAATAATTTCTTATTATTTTTGGTACCCTAAGTCGCATCTGAGTACATAATATATCCATTTCCCAATATCTCATTAGGGCTGAATATCATATTTTCTACGCATGTTCCATTTAGGTATCAATTATAGTATCTTTTGCCGTACCCAAACAGCCTGATTATACATAGTAGTCACCAAAATCAGAGAAGGAGCCTCAGTACTGTAACCTCAGTATTCTTCCGCACTGAGACTCCTTCACATCAGCAAAATGTTCTGGGTACCAAAAAAGATTGAAATTGCCGAGCTAGCGCCAAAGTTGCCAATTGTGCCAATTGGCAGCCATTAGCACCAATGTTAGGCGGGAATTTAGTTCCAGAATAATTATATGTATCATCATTAGCATTCTATTGGCACCAAATTATTTTTAATTCGAGTCTTATTGGTGTAAGAGCGGTGACAAAAACACCATATACAGTATCATTACCCAGCGATTTGCACCATTGGTTTGAGTACGAGTGCCAGTTTTTCGTTCATGTTAACAATTTTCTTAATATTAGTGCTACCTGTACGTTTTTGTCAGGCCTTTGGTGCCAGCAAGATTCTATGATATAATAATTGGCGGGCTGTGGATACCAAAATAGTTATTTGAAGAGACAGTAAGTCAGTCATTAGCTTACAGTTTGTAACTTACTTACAAAGAATGAAAAGACTCGGATTTTACAAAAATCGAAAATTTGATGATATTCAGAGAAACTTGGCCGCTTTTGATTCTGCCGTTAATTGTGATACTATCCCCAGAGACTTAAAGACAACCTGAGAATTTGACCTAGAAGAATGCACCTTCCTGAATTCAACACCTCCATAAGATCCACTGCCGCACCTTCATAGCAAGGAATAGCCCCGGGGTTGCCCTCATCAACTACACTAATATCGAATACCTTGAACACACAGTGCAGCGACTGTACTGCAGCCGCCCAACTCGGTGACCGCCTAGTAGATCACCCGACTTCACGCCAGAGAGATGCTCTTGAACCCAGCAATAGTCATGGCGAGGACTATCACCTTGCCAATTAGATGCACATTTCACCATTTCCCTAGCCACGTAGTCATGGTCTACGGCATCCTTCCCTGTCAGCTTCCAGCAAATTACATTCGCAAAAAGCTGCAATGGTAACTTCCGAGCCCACGGTGTATCGATCTCTCGGCGATGCAAGGTGGCACTCGAGCTTGTCATGCCTGCAGCTTGTTTCTGCCGCGTTCGAATGAACGCTGCTGTAATGGCTGCAGTAAGCTCAGGCACTCCGAGGAACTGTTCGGCCGCGCCTACTGTGGTAGTAACTTTCCTGGGCAGGCGACATCTATGGATCACTTGCGCATCCACGTCGTCCACATTTGGTGGTGTATACTCTGCGAGGCTCTCCAGCATTATCGGGTTCTTTGGCATGGACGATACTTCCGCTTCCACATCAACATCCACGTTTGTTGCACTGCATTTAGATCGCAAAATAGCATCTTCCATAGCCCGCATATTTGTTTCCTTGGTGCTATGGTCGCTGATTTGCTTCAAAAGGTTCTTTCCCTTGTTCGTTCGATTAAAGAATTCTTTCAAAAGACGCTTGTGAGAAGCCTCAAACGCTTCCGTGGTATAAGTATCTGGGGACCCGAAGTCCCGGATGCAGGGTGGGTAGTGGCCAATGCTGTGCATCTTCGCAGAACGTCGAAGTGGCTCTGTCAAATAGAGAATCATGTCCAAAATAAATCAAGTCAATATGTGACGTTGTCGAGAGATAAAAAGTTGTTCGTTCGATGATGATAACGATGTTAAAAGCTATTTTGATACTGAGGTGGAGAATAATAATCATAATACGGATCCAACAAAGACCGGTATCGGCATTGACCCAAAACAAAATGTATCATGGCTCGTGGAACGGGACAGTTTGGATTTAGCATAATCATGGTTCTCAATGTGACCTCACCTCTCGTCTTTCCTCTCTTAAAACATGTTCACCAATGTAATTTCACAGCTTGAATTGTGCAATCATGAATTGGTATTTAGATTACGACTTTCTGGGTTTGGTGTCCGATAGAGACATCGAAGGGAATTCCCCATAAGATTATTTAAACATGGTCTTCTACCATCCTGCTAACCTCCACAATCTCACTTTCACCCCTTTATTAGGTTTTGTTGAGATGATACCCGTAGGAACAATGACCTCGTTAGGATTCGGCATGTTCAACTCGAAGGAGCCGCACAACAAGGCTATCAACGCCTTCATTTCCCCTTTGGCAACTTCTATCCAACACAGCTTTGCGGTCCGTGAAGAAACGCCATAATACCCTAATTGCTCGTGGCGTCGCCTGTGTTATTTGCATGTCCCGTGTCTGGGTCAATCCATCTCTGGAACAAATTCATGGGAATTGGCGCCCCGCGTATATGGGGAGGGGTTGATTGCCCATGGACAAATATAGATGAAGGTGCCTTTGGAGGTTTTGTGTGAAAGAATAGTGGTCGGTCGGATGGATACGCGAAGGGTCACGGGCTCTGTAGGATAAAGACTGAGCGTTTCGTTACATACTGTGTTGAGAAATGGAAGAGTTTCTAAGTCATTTGCGGCCTTGGGACTTAAAGTCGATGAATCTGAAGGTGATGGGATACGGCTCCGGATCTCCTCGTGCAAGCGTTCTTGAATATCTGGATGTTTGGCCAGAAGATATACACACCAACTGACCGCTGATGAAGTGGTTTCGTGTCCGAATGAGTTAGAATGGCCAATGATGAAAGGTCAGTAGAGAGTGTTCTTACCCTTCCCCATGAATGTCAAGAGTTGGTCGACTAGAATATCATCAGTAAAATCATTCGATCGAATCAGCGACGAAATGATGTCAATATTTTCCCCTTGCAGCCATTTCCTTCTCTCGTACTAATTCATGCGAGATATTTCGCAGGGCCATCACTGGGCTCTCGAACTCCCTCTCCACTTTCCACGGAAGTTTCGAGAGCAGAAACCGAGGAAAGAATAATTTTGATGCCATGTAGAGGATTTTCTTGTTACTGGACTCAAGCAAAGTTTCATACATTTTGGATAACTCGTCGTCTGAGTTTCTGAGGGTGTTAAAGTTGCGACCTAGTCCAGCTATACCAATGATATCTAGTCCGGCTTTGTTTGTCCAAGGACATACGTCCATTATGCCATCGGTTAGAGCTGACTTTTTCTTATCAGGATTGATAGACTCATCGAGCTCCGCTGTGATAGCCTCACGAAAATCGATTGCCTTGGACCAGAAGATCGGATATAGATCCTTGATATGGCGGAAGCTGAACGAAGGAAGAATATGTTTGCGAAGAGACTCATTTTCGCTTCCCTCTGCCGTAATCATGCCGTTTCCCAAAATATTGTAGAACAGCCCGCGGATTGGCGAGGGCTTCCCGTAATCGTAGCTCTTGTGCGCGAGAACTTCGGCCGGGGTCTCGAGACCAGTGAGGAATAGCTGCTCTGAGTGGAACATGCCGGGGACGCGAAGGATTTCTTCGTTCTGTACCTCTGCGAGAAGTCTCATAAAGATCTCGCTCGATGGTGACTCGAAGGCGTTTCGAGCATGTCCGATAATAGGAGGTGTTTTCTATAGTTTTTATTCTCTCCTCAGCATCTTTGAAGGTTATAAAATTGACCTTGAGAACGTGCCTTGGGTTTGGGAAGATATCGTAATGGACTGAGCCAGGTTGGATATAGATAGACTTTCCGGGGGAACCACAGGAACAAAGTAATGGTTATCAAAGATAGGGAAAATATGTCTTTTGTTTACTTGGTTGCTTTGGAGAAACCAAGAATAACCAGCACACTATATCAGTGTTGCCAATAGGGGCAGCGAGTAACACAGTAAAAATTACAGGACATACTCCAGGAACCCATGATACACAGGGTGCTCAATGACCGGCAAAGTAATTCCTGGTGGTCAATCGATATCCCATCATTGGTGTCTAATCCATTTAAGAGGTATAGCTAAGGAGCGTTACCTTCCAGACAATACTTCCACCGAGGATAAGAAAAGGCCATGTTGTTTAACACCGAGAAACTAAAAGCTATTAGCATTCTCAATATTAGATAGAATCATTCATAGTTTCGTTACATATATAATCATATAGTAAGTAAAAGCCCAAAGCATCAAGCCATGAATAAAAGACATCACGAATCCGGCATTTGCTGTGCGGTTTGTGAATATTCGAAGGGGTATCGTTGCGTTTTCCGCAGCTCTCCATTCGATAAAGATAAACGCACAAAGTCCTGATATCCCGATAATCAACGGAGCTAATGTTTCTGCAGAGGTCCATGGACTTGTAGTTCCTCCAGTTGTTATGCCATACAATAACAATGTGGTAGCGCAAACAAAGACAGCAATACCGAGATAGTCAATGCGGGCCAGTTTGGCCTGAAGGGAAGATATTTCGGTATTAAGGCGAAGAGAATAAATGAGCCCAGGTATAGAAACTGCACAGACTGGGAGGTTGATCCAGAAGACCCAGCGCCAGGTAGTATACTCTCCTATAATACCTCCCAAAGGAATCGATAAGGGTATTAGCAACAGAAGGGTGTGCCGAGATATAGTTGATCTTAGTAGCAAGTAGATTCAACTCACTCCAATGTTTCCACCAAGGGACCATGCTAAAGCTGACATCGAAATGTACATCGGACGCTCTCGCAACGTTGTGATATCTGTTATAATCATTACATTTAGACTTATTATTCCACCTCCAGCTAGACCTTGTACAACGCGAGTTCCAATCAACCAGTCGATGTTCTGTGCTGTTGCACAGAGGATACTTGCTACAAGAAACAACGCGATCGCAATGACCATAATCCATTTGCGACCGCTTTCGAACTGCTTAGCGATTATGGGGTACTATACAAGACCTAGAAAGTTTTCAACTTACAATATATTGAAAGTGTTCCGTATAGCGGGATAACAACCTGTCACGTTGATTAAGTCTACAAGGTAACAAGTTATATGAAACAGCAGAATAATGGTGCATACAGTTTGTGCCAGTAAGTATGATGTTCCCACCCAAAATGCCTTGAAGGTCGTAGCATTTAGATCCGTAACAATTGCGGGTAACACGGAGGCTATAATAACAGAGTCCATCGACACCATAAATCCACAAAGGCATAGTACGAATATTGAGCATTTAAACTTGAATGATTTCTTGGTGATAATGACTGGAACCATAGTGCTTGTTTGCACATTATGAGCATCGGCCATAATTAGAGCGCCGGATTTTACGAGGGACTGAGTTGTGGAGTGAAGTGAAGTGGAAGGCTGAATGGAGAAGAGAGAGTGTGTGCGCGTGTAGTGTGTGGAGAGGTGGAGAAGAATTAGAGTGGATGGGATGGCCGATGATTCGATGATGGGTTGATGGGGAAGAAGAGAGTTCTAATTACCCAGTGCCCCTGACTGTGGTTTGAACGGCCCGACTAATCGACTTTACCTAATCCATAGTTTCTATATTTATGTTCCATTTGCTAGTTTGAGCCAATCATTATCGATTGATCTAATCAGAAAGTATCATTTTTGCCCAATTCGTATTAGCTTAAATAAGCCCAACCTGACCCAGCAATCTTCGTCATTCCCCTGTTTCCAATTCTTCATCGGCCGTATCATCATTAGCATTAGCATCAATCGAATTATGACTAGCCAGTCCTCAATCTCTCAATCCTTCAGCGAGTTCTTTCCGGCTCGTATCATCGACGCCCCTTGAAAATCCGCGGGAAGGAATAGCTTTCAAGCCAGGTCAAGGTTAATTCCCAGCCCCATCCATTACTTACAGGCACACAGATATCTCGTATGCAACCTTAAAGTGCCTTTTACACACCAGGTTCCTAGTTAAATATGCTTACATGCCAATCTTTATTGCTTTTCCCGCCATACAAAATCTTGACAATCTCGGCATCTCTCATCCAGTGTTGAAATAGATTCAAGTGTGCTTGTATTCTTGATTCTAAAGCTTCGGTATGCCTCCATATGTGTTCTACTCGTCTATGCACCTCTCTAGCCCTAGCCTTTGGGCCCTGATATGCGTTAACTCTGAGGAAGCAATATCTGCAACACGAATCCCTTTCGTTCCACCCCGCATCTTGGCTACGATAACGGCGGCTACACACTCAACATCGCGATGAGTCGTTTCAAAAAGTGTAAAAATGCTTCCTAGATACAACCACTCAAACATAGTAGCAGTTCTATTTTCTCTAATAGAGTGGCCGCTGAAGGGTCCATGATAGCTCCTTCCAGCTCAACTTTCAACTTAAAGAGAATGAGAGGATTCGCCAGGATATTGTAGATTGCGACTGAAAGAATCCAAGACGTCGTTAGAGTACCGGCAGAGAC
Organism: Lanzia echinophila; assembly: GCA_000812885.1. Taxonomy (NCBI): domain Eukaryota; kingdom Fungi; phylum Ascomycota; class Leotiomycetes; order Helotiales; family Rutstroemiaceae; genus Lanzia; species Lanzia echinophila. The sequence continues at coordinate 9,655 of JWJA01005803.1, forward strand.
AGTGATAGCTCCCTCATCGCCAAGACTTTCGAGCTTCTTCTCTTCAGGGGAAAGCTTGCTGTCTAAAATCTCGTGGAAGAGAGTTCTGCCTTGGCCGCTCGAAGGCGAATTAGAGGAGTTCAAAGCTTTCCTTGCGTCTTCTATAATTTTCTGATGCTCAGTGGTCAGGGAAGTCATAAACAAATGAACAAAATGGTACGTACATCCTTCTCTGAAGCTAATTGCCCAAGAGACGGAGAAATTTTTGTACTGATACTTCTCGGCAGGGCTTCCGATGCCCTTACAATTATTGGAAAATGTTCAACTAAGTGAGCATGATCCAGACCAGCCAAAGCAATATCATGGAAGGACGGATCGAGATACGGGTGTTCCACACGATCGTGACAAGTTCCAAAGGCGAATTGGGTCACAACATCTAGGTTCTGTTAATAAAATCAAAATTCTAGAAAATGAATCGGAATTGCATCATTTGAAAAGGCATCATTAATCGTCAAAACCTCTCCAGAGTTTTGAAAATCACCAAGGCGGTCAAGAGTTGATCGACTTCTGCATTGATTAATGGTTGTAGGTTTCGTATCGAACCTTTGGAGAAAAATGGATTTAAGGCTGATTTCCGGATTCGATGTAAGTTATGCGGATTTGTGGCCGGGTCCCGGACACATAACCTCTATGAAAGAGGGGTCAATCACATGTACTTCAAATGGATTCATACGAATGATAGGACCGTATTCATCATGTAACTCTTTAAACTTGAAGAGGTATTTTCTTTAAAGGACGACATCATAGTAAAATTGATACCAGAAGCTTATAGCTGCCAGCTTAGGACCTGAGATATGCGCGATAGGACTGAAGTAGAGACGGTAGATAGCCAGACCAAAAATATTGATGGCCGTAAGGGGAAGGATCAACAAGAATATGGGGAGAGTAACTTGGCGAAGACAGAAAGGGATGCACCGTGGATCGTGACAAATGATTTCTCAGATAACAGTTGACAAATTTCATGAATGTTGGCAATTTAATCGGAGGAGATCTAGATGAGAAATTACTCCAAAGAAACTTTAACTTGCTTCCATTCATTTCAGTACCTTACAGTACCCTACTGAAGAAAGTGGTATAGCGTGCATTTCCTGCTCTGCTCCAATCAGTATATTTCAACCGAGCATTAATAATTCCTGTATCCACATCATTGCGTAAAGTAAATTATATCCATCTGCAATGTGAAAATATCAATACAACCATTCGGTCAGGGGTAGAATAGACACCTGCGGCGCGGAGTTTCATGGTCGTTTATGCCTGGCATACCCCTATTTGGCCGTATGTTTAAAGTGCCAAAACTAATTCGAAAATTAACCGAATCTAACCCAAGTAACATGGCTGTACAATAAGCTTACATCGTACAGGCTTATGTAGGCCGTATAAACTGAATGGCGTAGTCCAATTAATCGTACAATATATGCATATTGTACGGCCATGAGGTCGGTGGCCGAAATATGAATGCAAATTTCGGTTTCGACCTTTGATTTGCTAACCCTACATTTCGTATGACTATTAGCCTCTGACACTTTTATAGTGCATTGGAATAATCATATAAATGCCTAAATTATTATTGGGGGAGAACTCGAAGGCCATACAAAGTTTATAAGTCGAGTTATTGATGAAAAAACCAAAGTCTTAAACCCTGTCCACTATCACGGGGCGGGCAGGCATGTCAAAATTAGAGCTACGTCTTGGATGGAATGAGTGTGATAAGTGTATGATGGACCTATAAGGTATATAGTATTGAGGTTGGATAATGATAAATATATTGTATGTATGTAGAAGATGGTTCATCCAAAAGCCTCATTTATAAGGTCTGACCATCCTTAGATCTAGAACTGCATTCCATTTGACAAGTCACAATGTTTCATAATGAAGATTCTTTCCCTATAACAGTAGATACTGGGAGAATGATAAGATGTAGCTCGAAAAGCTACAAATGTTCGGGCATCAAGTAACTGCCACTAATGACTTTATGATGGTTAACCGTTTGTCATATGAGATGAACCTCCACGGCCCCAGGTAATAGTCAGTTCCAACTAAATCTCATGCTTATATGCTTTATGGATCGCTGCGTTGGTCCTTTCACATCCAAAAACAAATTACCCATATTGCTGATCTTATGGTGCTTCAATTAGCACAACGATCCGTACAGGTTGCTCTGCCGCCCTCATCGGGTTGAATGAGGCCTGTACGACTATTATTTAGGGCGACTGTACATTAGCCATTATTGGCGGCACAAATATCCTCCTAACGCCAGCCTTAATGATAGCTATCTCCGAGTAAGACATCCTATAAGTGCCGATGGATCATGCAAAACCTTCTCAGTGGATGCGAATGGATATGCGCGAGGTGGGGCCATTGTTGCCATCTATGTCAAGTCATTGTACGATGCTATCCGAGATGGGAACCTGATCCGAGCCGTGATCACGAGTAGCACTACAGATTGTGACGATAAAACACCTGGTATGGCGATTCCAAGCTCAGGGGCCCAAGAGGCGCTTATTCGCCACGCGTATGAAGTTGTAGGGGGAGCCAATGCCCACATAATCCTTGACTCGGCAGCCAGCTTTAATGTTTCCCGTGAAACAGAGCCCAAGAAAGCAACAGCAGCGTTATATACTACACAGTTACTCGTATTTTCGGCTAGTAGTCCCAAGTCTGTGGAGGAAATGGCCAAAAGGTATCAGGCTGTTATCGAGAAGAATCCAAATAGTCTTTCAGATATAGCATACACTCTGGCCAACCGCAGAGAACATTTCCCACATCGATCTTTCACCGTAGCCACGCGCGATCGTCCAGGAATCGCATTTTCTCTCACAGCTTCAAAAAAGGCAGGTCAGGCTCGTCCGGTTGTGACGGTATTCATAGGGAAAGGGGCGCAAGCGCCACAGATGGGGCGAGAACTCCTGCGTTGGAATGCTGTCTTTCGAGGCACAATCAAACACCTTGACCAATATCTTCAAGCTCATGGCTCTGTAGCTCCAAACTGGACAATTGAAGAACTTCAAAAACCTGCCCATACACACAAATTAATGAGGCCGAATTCTCACAACCGTTGTACACAGCTCTCTAAATTGCGCTTATGGACACCTTTACCTCAATTAAATTAAGGCCGTTGCTATTATAAGACACTCTAGTGGAGAGATCGCCGCCGCTTATACAGCAGGTGCTCTTACAGTAGAAGAAACCATTTCCATAACATTTCATCGTGGAGCCATTACTAAGAAATAAATGCGACATGGAGCAATGGCTACTGTAAGATTAAATCAGTGTTCTCAATAGTATTGCCCATATAAAAAATACGCCTTATAATAATAATACGCATAAATTTCACACCATTTATAAGCATAATTATTATTAAATCTCATACTATTATTAATATACAATTTTAAATTTATATATACTACTATTAACCTTATACAAAAATATAGAAATATAACTGCAAATATAAAATTTAACTTCAATACTTTCTATTTGGATAATTTAAACTTTATTAAAATATTAAATGTGGTTAAAAATATAAAATTTAGCTTTAATATTTTCTATTTGAGTAATTGTTAACTATACAATTTATATACAATATTACTACTATTATTACATATCAACAATAATATCCACTACCATACTTAATATTAATTCTATATATACAAAGATAAATGATATAATTTTTATATTAGTAACCGTAATACTGTATAGCATTAATGAGAACACTGGATTAAATTAGAAAAAAACCAAGAAATATCTTTCGCCAGGAGTAATTATGGCATACAAAAACTCATCCAGCAGTGTAATACTTTCTGGAGATGCAGACCAAGTAGAACTCATGATAGCCGATATCAAAAAGACACATCCAAGCGTGCTAGCAAGCACATTGAAGGTCTAAAAGGCTTATCATTCGCACCATATGATCGAATTCGGAGAGGAGTATCAGCGTGCCATGATGGATTCAAATGTAAAGGGGAAAACACCTTCGAAGCTTTCCTTTTCAGCGTAACGGGAGCGTTTTTGGAGAACAACAAAGATGGCCGGCCTCAACTTGGCATCCCCATGTAGCTTCAGTGGGGCTGTTTCCGCTATTCTTCAACATCCCGCTACGAGTAATGCCCTTTTCATCGAGATCAGACCTCATGCAGCACTAGCAGGTCCATTACGACAGATCTTTACGCATGGCTCAAGTCCTGCTCCACATATTCCCTCACTTACACGCCAGCAAAACAGTATAGAAGGATTTCTATCTGCAGTAGGAAAGCTGTACACACTTTCATGTACGGATCAACTTCAAAGCATTAATGCTATAAGATTCCTGTCTTCCCGATTTACCTCGGTACCCGTGGAATCAGAGTCGGATTCACTGGTTTGAATCTCGAGTATCAAAGGAATGGCGGTTACGACAGTATACACATCATGATGTCTTAGGTGTTAAACTACCTACCGGAGAATACCGATCTCGAGCCCATATGGATCTCGATATGTTTTCCATCTAGATAATTCACCTTGGGCCCGTGATCACAGGATCAAAAATGTCATTGTATTTCCTTTTGCTCATTCATTTCAGTACCTTACAG
>JWJA01005804.1:0-14237 GCA_000812885.1 Lanzia echinophila
TTGAGGTTGGAATGCCCCTTAGCCTAAGCGAGACCATACAACTACATTGTTCGGTAGACCCACTTCTATACATTTGAAGCTATCACAGGAATCCACTCTGTGTCGTGTATAGAGTGCCTCAATGAGGGGATAAAGGACCAAAGGACATTAGGCAAATGTCCTGCTGAGGTGCTGTCTTCATGTAAATACCTCCCCATATTCAGAACTTCATTTACAGATAGTCAGTGGCATATGGGAGCCTAAAGCGAAATCCGATACTGGATTTCAACATGAGCAACCTAGGTTTACACCACGCATTCCCCACGAAAACCGTTTTGTCAAGAGTTGCCAAAGGCTTCTGGATAGTAAGTCTTTCTTTTTTTACTCAACCAACCCATCAAGGGGTGTCCTAATTCATGAACCTTTCCTTTTTCCAGTTTGTGGTTTCGGCGGTTAATTTACTGGAGCGCTCTAAGCTTCTTGGAAGGTTACCTGAATGCCCTACAAAATTTATTTCCCAATTCGGATTTTGAAGGCTTGAATTCTACCACGTAAGATGCGTGTCAGCCTTTGATTCCGATCAAATTCGAATCAGTAGGGCAACCCGGTAATTCTTTCACTGTTTCAAGAGCATTCTGTTAATCAACCTTTCTTTTCGGTTATTGAACAATGATTGGACATTGATCGGTTCCAATTTTTAAGATCAAAAATCTGAATTATTGCCTGATGCTTGAACATTGAGGAGCGTGGTGAAGTCTCACAAAATAGTGCACTTCTTGGTAATCACATTCCATACTGTCCTAACTCTAGCATATATGTCTTCTTCGTGCTGACGCTCTTGCAAAGTTTGCGAACATCTGCGCAATCGAGATTCCGAAACCACCCTTTCATGTCCTTTAGAGTCTAAGGGCCTAGCTTTTGCCCTTCTAAATGAACTCAAACAAAGTCCGGAGTCGCGGGACTATACCGAAGCTATCAATGGGGTCAAGGAGAGACTCGAGCGTGACCGCATCACCAGCTTTCGTAATATGGAAGTCGAACTCATATCCGCAGCCGGGGTAAGTTTGACTTTCATGCCGCAGCTACACCCTTTCTGACCATCATAGCTTCCATGGGATAGCGAATCGGAGCAGTCCTGTTTCCTATTTTCGGATATTGTTACGCGATTGTGTAATTCTTTCTACGTGGCCATCAAAAACCCGGGACTCAGAACGTCACAACATATCAAGGGAATTGATATTCTCAACCAACGGATAGTCGGGCGTCATAAATCTGATGTGATGCAACCTGAGACCCCGGCTCGAAGCAGTGCCGACTATTTCCGAGTGGTGCGCGAGAAGATAGACCTTGAGAGAGACCTGCCCTCACCATACCCTTTCTCCCCAGATGCAGTTCAGTGAGTTCTCTAATGAATTATTTTCATGCTTCGGTTTCGATTAACTTCTAACTGTTTTCCAAAGAGGTTATCCAAGCACCATGGATCTCGACGGTGACATCTCGCCTCTTAGTTCCATTCCGCAGTTCCCGCAGTCCCCCCCTAAGAAGACTGCCCCGACTTCCCCCACACAAAATAAGCAACCACCCAAATCAGTCAAAATTCGAGAATGTCCATGGTGTTCTTATGTGCCAAACGGAAAAGAGCAATGGAAAGGTGGGAATATGAAGCGACACATACAGGATAAACATGGTAACAAAACTAATTTCATCTGTCCCTATAACGACTGTTCGACTCCAATCGGGAGAATGGACAATCTGAGGCAACATCTGAGAACAATTCACCAGATGGATCTGCCGAAGCAGACAAGGCGCAAGAGCACAAAGGGTGAGGGGTTGAGTGAGAGGCCCAATCAGAAGAGGAAGATGTCTAAGCCGTAGTTGGTAAGGATTTGATATATACCCGAATGTTGGTAGGGTTGTGGTACAGTTGTTGAGTGAGGTTTAGATATCCAGTCCCATTAGGAAGGCAACAGGCGCTTTTCCTGTTTTCTTGTCTATTGTTCCTTTTTAGTGGGATGCTTCTGAAGATGAGGTTTTTTGGTGAGGGTATGATTCAGTGGCATTGGTGGCTCTAATGGTTATACTGAAAGGACTGGATTCTCTTTCGTTATTCCTTGTTAGTCGTTGCGGATGATTGGAACAAGCCATCATTCTACTGTTACGGCGGCCGCATTTCGTATTTAACTCGGGACTATTTGTATGGAGCAGGAGAGCAGGTCTTCTCTTTCGTGGCTTACTGCCTGGAGTGGTACCGCCATTTCGATGCTGGCCATTCATATTCATTCATTCGTACTGGAATACGCACGTTGTTGGGAAGATTGTTGAACTTGATAGCAGTAGTTAATATGTATCTTTCAGGTCATTGAATGCAATTCTAATTTCTAAATATATCACAATCCTTTATGATCCATTGAAGGCCAATGACGTTGCTCCTGTTTATATCACATTCACACGTATCGAGTATTGAAGTTTTTGAAAATAGTTTTATATTATTTGGTGCACTGTTTGAGGTGATAATACAGTAGGCCAATTTGATATCACCGGCGATGCCTCGCCGTCGCTACCTTGCTCTCCAAATGGACGGAGTATGAAATCAACAGTTTGGGATAAAAATGCATTTATCACATGGAGAGTAGCTAATTGAAAACATGGCGAGGGGAAAAGCGAATACCACTTTAATATCAACATGATTGGGATTACAAGAAAGGAAAGACAAAAGGTTGGAAAGGTTCCTCGTAGTCTGAAGTATCGATTGCTTCCTGCTTCCTTCGTATCAAGTAGATCTAAATTTACTCTTACAAAACCAACCTACGTTTGTATCAGTGTGTCTACTAATAAATTTGCACGCAACTGACTTGATATTCCGTACTCGGTGAGATCCAGAATATGAAATGAAACTTGATGTTGTATTAGTTGGTAAAAGTGAAGGATGAGTAAACGTAGCAAATGCTCATCCCAGACATTACTTGTCGCATGTCTCACAATGGTCCTCGATTCTCTTGCGTCTATCGTGAGGTCTGGTCTCAAGAAGAGGGCGAGAATGTTCTGTAACAGGAATTTTTGCAGTCGCAAGTCCCAATCGAAAGTCCTGTAAGCAAAGCAAAAAGGGTGTGCAGCTGGCTAAAGGTTTGTCCTGGATTATTGTAATGTAAACATCACGTCGAAGAAACAATCACAACAACACGACGGTACGGTACACGCCAAGCCAGGAAAACGTTGATAAATGTTCTCGCCTGGCTAGATAGACCTAGACCATATTAACTCATAAAATTTTAACGATGCGGAACTGAGCTATCTCCACCCTCTGGTGCAACTTCACTGAGTTGATAAATGATGTCCTGTGGCCATTGAACGCATACTTTACTGTCATATCCCGCCTGAGTTTGGAGATTCCTGTTCCCAACCGATAGAATGGTAATGCACAAGTCCTTCCAATAGCGGCCTTCATGACCACCTGACCGTAAAGGTACCGTAGATATGGGTCGATTCCTTACATTCCTGGGATTCGGCCGGCTTGAATGCATGTCTAGTTGCATTCGTGCGAGATTAATCTGACATAATTGAATTTGTATTATTCGAGTCTTGATATCGTTGAAAGCTCCCGATTCGAATACGCTGATGAATAATGTTGAGATATTTTCCAGTAGAACTACGCGGCAGGACGTCACGCATGCTGCCACATGATTCTTTGTCGAATTATCAGAGAAGTCCTACTAAGGACTCATAAACATAATCGTACGATGGAATTTGAGGTTGGAATGCCCCTTAGCCTAAGCGAGACCATACAACTACATTGTTCGGTAGACCCACTTCTATACATTTGAAGCTATCACAGGAATCCACTCTGTGTCGTGTATAGAGTGCCTCAATGAGGGGATAAAGGACCAAAGGACATTAGGCAAATGTCCTGCTGAGGTGCTGTCTTCATGTAGCTGTGTCGCCATGACGATCAATATAAATCCCAGCGCTTCCCTCGATTTACGATGCTCTTCAAAACATACAACCCAATTACATCCAAACTACCATCAACAAACAATTTGACCAGCAGAAAGCATCTCAATCAACTTTCAAAATGTCGAACAACAATTCCGGATACTAGTAAGTGACGCAGAACCTTTATAAAATCTTACCTTGGCTCATATGTGATTAGCTCCAACACAAACTCTTCGCAACAACCTCAATATACTCAATACACCCAAAACACTCAAACCACCCAGTATGAACAGCCGACATATCAAGAACAGCAGTACCAACAAGGCCAACCTCAGTACTACCAAGCACAAACCCAGCAGTCATATGACCAACCTGCATACCGAAACCCGCAATACCAGTCTACCCAGTACCAACAACAGCCGGCATATCAACAGGAGACACCTCAGTACACCCAGTACCAACAAACAGGTCAAACCCAGTACCAGCCAGCTCCACTTACCTCCGAATCGTTGCAGAACTTGCCTGGTCCAGCCCGAGACAACATGAACACGTACTTGGGCGAGAATGAAAACCATGAGAGATTCTCTCAGGGAATGGAGACTAGACGAGGAGTCCCAGAGGGTAGACGTGTTGTTAGCGACTGGCAGCAAGGATGGAATGGTTCCGAAAGACGCTAAATGGCTGGTGTTTTGTGGTGCAGCGATATTGAGATTCGCCTACAAGATGAGAGTTGAGAGTTGAAAGGACGGATCGTTTGCTTGGTCTTCGACTACTGGAAGGGATATCGATGATCCCTTGAGCGGAGGATCACTCATTTTTCGTTTGGAATTCGCAGATTGAGTGGATATGGGGTGACTAATTCGAGGGCTAGTGCTGTGCACGGTTTCTTCCTTTCTTTGATCATGTTTCTCCTTATTTCCTTATAATCTGCAGGAACTTTGACAGAATCACTGCTTAATGACGAACCGAGCTTCCGCGAAGTGAGGCAATTCAAGGGCATAGTTGTTGGTGGTTGTAATTCTGGACGATTGTTTTCTTTGGCATTCTCTTGGTATTTCTTTTGCTATCTTGTGTGCGTATTTCTCTATTCCGCGAATAGTATAGGAATCCTTCTTGAATCGAATCTCGTCTAATCTTATCTTTTCTCTGATCTTGAATCCATCTGCGAGTGTCGCTTCAACCCGGCACCCAACCAATATATACATCCTTCTCAGACTGACTCAATTTCGGCATTGGGAAAGGTTCTGGTAGTTTTCGTGGAACTTGAGGAAATATTCGAACGTTTATTACTTAGATTGAGACTGGCCACTTTCCCTATCGCATACAATCCCCTCCTCGCGTAGCTTATGTAGATGAAGCCTAGAAACTCTGCAGGGCAGCCATGAATCCCGAGTATGATTGAAGTATGATTTGGGGTCATTGCTGTGCTTCTCTCTCCGACACAGCAGTCCTAGGTCTTAGCTAAGGTTTTTGAGTATAGTTTTGGTCGTGAGGAGTGCGTAAAGAATCCGCAGCCTTCTCCATATGATCAATCATGTTGTAGGAGGCCCTGTGCGTTCACTCCAGATGCCGTTAGAGGTGTATATCGATGTTTCCTGTAGTCTGCTTCGTTAATATGGCACTACCTGAACTTCAGGTGGTAAAGGGGCAAATGGGATACTTCCATAACCTAGCAGGCAAGCACAAGGTAAAGCTTCCCTTCTAGATACTTCACTCTGCAGCGTGCAGTGTGCGAATAGATTACCACTCTAAGCTGGTGGGCATAGACTAGAAAATACCTAGGTCAACTGCAGGATCTTTCTAAAAGGGGTTTACTAAAAGTCTTAGCCATTTGGTAAAATATTGATAAGTAGTAGTAGGTGCACTAATTTATTAATCATCAAAGTCTCAAATCAACTCAATAAATCAAACTTTTAAACAATATCTTTTGAGAACTTGATTGTTCAAATCTAACTCGATGATTTGTATTAACTACCTCTTCAACTATTTTCAGCCTCAGCCTCAGCCTCGGCTTCCCTAATGTCCAAACCCAATCCCATCAATCAATTCCATTTACCCCTCACTAGAGCTATGGCTGATAGATATCCACTAGTACCTCCCGCCTTCCCCTTTTTAGATGTGTATGGTCATCACCTTACCACTTCGAGTTAGGTCGATCTATCAATATGCAGACTCGCTTCGGACCGGCTGATCAAGTTTTTGATAAGGCCGTCATGGATTTTAATTTTAATCTTCTTGAAGATACTCAACTTTACTTCTTCTTCTTACAACCAACTTCCTCTTCTTTTATCTCTTCTTGTCCTAATTATCGACATCGTTGATCAGGTCAATTGGATCAATCTATCTTTTTCTTGAAGATAGAAACCTTTTCTTCTTCTTCTTATAACTAACTTATTCTTCTTCTTCTTCTTTACCTTCTCCTGGTCCTTGTCGTCGCTATCGTTATTGATCAGGATCTTCGTCAATCAGGTCAATTAATCTTCTTCATTGAATAGTTGTTCAGGTACCATCTAAGGTATCTCTAACAACATCTTTGATCTTTTATTTCAAATTCATATCATCAATTGAGAACTATTCATTACTTTTTACAGATATCTTTAATATTATTTCTTCTTCTTTTTTCTCGACTTTCTCCATTCAAAGGAGAGATTCAACTTTGTTGTCCACCTTCAAGGCATATCACTACTTAGGATCCTTATTTTACCTCTTAAATTGTCACTAGACATCCTCATTCAATTCTTATTATTTCTTCCTAGGAAAGCTTGAAAATCCAACCTCCTTTTCATAACCTTAGAGACTTCATTTTTTTTATCACCTTGAAACTTTAGTGGTCCATCTCATCTATCTTCTACTCAGCAAGATCCAAAATCAAGAAGTCCTTTTCGGCTCAGAGACCGTTGCCACCTTGAAGACCCCTATCCCCTTGGAGGTTTGATAGTGGACTACTACCCAAACTTAGTTGGCCCTCCTATTTTTCACACAAATTCTACTTCGAAATAGGATCATATCACAGTCAAATTGAGATACCATTTTCAATTCAGCAACCATCATTCACTATCTTTACCACATCTGATTCAAATCAACCTGCTCCAAAACTAGAGGACATCATATTTCAAAAACCCCGCAGTTATCATTCACCAAATTGAAATTGCTTCGTTTTGAGACACAGCCTCGCAACCAAATACAATTTTCAATCGGCTTTTCTTCTACCTCCAACAACTTTAAAATCAGAGACAACCATTTACTATCATTTTCAAATTCGAAGCAAATTCCGCAATATGCCTACTCGTGCTACCACGAAGAAGGCGGCAGCTTTGCTCGCCCAAAATTCCGCTGCGGCAACTCTGTCTTCTCCGCCAATTACTCCAGCATCTGCACCCACCGAAGAAGTCGCTGGCAATGCCCCAATTCCAGATGCTAATCTTGGTGCCATGAGTGATGTTCAGATGCCCACTTCGGCAGCAAAAGGTCGCGCAACTAGAAAGCGTGGACCCGCAAAAGTCAAAAAGGAGAACAAATTCGTGGAACCTGTGATGGGTGGTTGGGATATCAAGCCCCATGGAATGGGAAAGGACGGAGATTTGTTGGACGATGATTTCGGAAATTCGGGCAACACAGAAATTACTGAACCAGTTGCAAAGAGAGCCAAGCGAGGAAAACGTGCGGCCAAATCCCCAGAGGATCCAGTCACCGAGGAACTTTTAGCCACCGCAGCAAAGGAAGAAATTGATGAAGTTGGTGCGGTCGAAACCGACGTTTTAGTCAAATCCGAAGCTGCAGATCTCAAGAAAAAGAGAAAGCGTTCTCCCCGCAAGGCCAAGGGCAAGAATGCGCTTGACGCGGCCGTACAAGTCGCCGATAAGGTAGACCAACTTGCAGAAACCTCTGGCACCATTGCGAAAGTCAAGAAGAACAAATACGGCTTGCTTCCTGGTGAGACGCCATTTCCAAGCCATGTCGGCCCAAGTCCCGAACAGTGTGAAGAAGTTAACCGCCTTTTGACCATCGCACATGGCGAGGTTAAACCACCTGATAATATTCCACCACCCTCCGAGACAATTACTGGTTGTGGAGAGGTTCCTGACCTTCTTGACGCCTTGATGAGAACACTCCTTAGCGCATCTACCACTGCGAACAACGCAAATCTCTCGATGAAGGGGCTAAAGCAAAAGTTTGGTTTGCGAACAACTGGCAAGGGTGCAGGCAGTGTTTCTTGGGAAGCAGTTCATGAAGCGAGCACCATTGATGTTATCGAGGCGATTCGCAGCGGTGGTCTTGCACAAGTCAAAGGCAATTACATCAAGAAAATCCTCGCAATCGTCTACAAACAGAATGAAGATCTCCTCCAAAAGTTATCAGAAGAGATAGATACTGATGAGCCTATCAAATTCCCCGGAAAGATCCTCGAAACTAAGAACCAAAAGCAAGAAGAAATCAAGAACTTGCGCGAGAATATGTTTTCGATGGACTATGTGCATAATTTGGATAGTTATGCTGCAATGGAGGAAATGATCAAGTTGCCTGGTATCGGTGTCAAAACTTCGGCATGTGTTATTCTGTTTTGTATGAAAATCCCCTGCTTTGCTGTCGATACACATGTTGTGCGACACTGCAAGTGGCTTGGATGGGTACCGCAGAAGGCAAGTCGAGACAAAACCTTCAGTCACTGTGAGGTTCGAGTTCCTGACCATCTGAAGTACTCTCTTCACCAGCTCCTACTGCGCCACGGAAAGACGTGCAATCGTTGCAAAGCCAATACTTGTGTAGGAACGGAAAAGTGGGATAAGACGGTCTGCCCCATTGAACACCTCGTCACAAGAACCCAGCCACATAAGCAACCTGGATACAAACCTAGCAAGAAGCAAGCCGAGGATGGAAAGATCAAAACTGCAACGAAGGAAAAGCAGAAGGTTGCGAAGGGAAACAACAAGAGAAAGCGAGATGACGATGAGAGTGAGGATATTATGGATCTTGAAGGAGACGAGGAGCTGTACGAGGTTGAGGAGGAGACTCCGGAGTTGGAGGATGATGATAACATGGACCTCGATACTGAGAACGATGACTCCTTCAAGGTCGAAGATGAGTAGATCTTGCAGATGTTCGGAATCTGATTCATCGGCGTTCATTGGAGAGCTTTGGACCTTTTGCTATCTTCTTGCATTTCATAGCGAGGCGTTGCAGGGATGGCCTGATATTCGTGAGGCGGTACAGATTTGCTTCGTTGCACACTAAACTAAAATACCTTGTGGCCTATTTCTGGTCATACACACATATATGCATGAAGAATGTAATGGGAGATAGATACAATAGGGTTTCTTTGAGATAGTCGCACCAATAGGTACGGGAAATTATGAAAGACTGCTTACTAGGAAAACGCTTCACTTAGCTATCAACTTCTCTATTTCAATGAACCACAAACAAAAATGAATACCCGATTAGCACCGGCTTGATGATTTTGTGAAGAGTGCACATGCGATCTTGCGCATTTAAACCGTGTTGATATGAAGTCCGATCATACTGTAACAAAGGCTGTATGAGCAAGACAATAACCCGCGTTCGTACGGAGCGACGTTGTTAATGAAGACTTGAATTCTTACAGTACTGTAGTTCTATGGCTGTTACTCCGTGTTCCACTACAGTGTTATGAGGTTAGGTATATACGAGGGTTCTTCGGACCGTGAGCGCGAGGCTATTTAGCCTGAATGGATCAAATAATATAAGCTAGCAGGGATAAAGCTTTCTCCAGAATTTCGAAATTATTGACACTGTGACCGATGGGTCAATCAACTCACTCCCTACTCTAGTTGCGCTTTCAGTGTACACTTTTGCGGCGAAGTTCAAGGAGACTCGCTCTTTATACATTATGATTTCATGAATTGACTTCATTCGCGTGGACACATCACCTACACTACACTCATTACTCGGTACAAATTCGTAGTATCGGACGAAATTCAACGGCTTTTCATATACGAAATCGACAAGATGGGAACCTCAGAAACCCTCACAGATGGCCCTTTTGCAGGGTGGACGCATAAAGACGTGTGAGTTGCTAGAAAATTTGCAAATACTGGATGTCTTCACTAAGTGGACTTCTACAGCGAGAAACTATTGTTTTCAATGGCAGCCGGTGCCACTCTGTTTGTCGGCGTGTTACTATACGGAACTGTGCGATTTGTTGAGTGGTATAAATCGGAACCTATAATACCTTATACAATTACTGAGCTCAATGCGCCGGAAAAGAAAAAGATCTTGGAACAACCGTCGATAAAGGTAAGGAATATGCCAGATATCATACACGGCATCTGCTGATTGTGTACAGGCTTCAGATACACTCGACATTCAATGTTATGCCCCAGCAACTGGTCAGTTACTTGGATACATCAAGCCATCCACGTCCGAGGACATTGATCGAGCCATCGAAAAAGCACACGTAGCGCAGAAGGAATGGAGACAAACTACGTTCTCGCAGCGACGACAGGTTCTACGATGTATGCTGTCATATATTTTGGATCACCAAGAGGATATTTGTCGAGTAGCTTGTTTGGATTCTGGAAAGACTATGATTGATGCGGCCCTAGGAGAAATCTTGGTGACTGTGGAGAAACTTAGTTGGACTTTAGAACATGGCGAGAAAGCATTA
This sequence comes from Lanzia echinophila, assembly GCA_000812885.1. Taxonomy (NCBI): domain Eukaryota; kingdom Fungi; phylum Ascomycota; class Leotiomycetes; order Helotiales; family Rutstroemiaceae; genus Lanzia; species Lanzia echinophila. The sequence goes on from JWJA01005804.1 coordinate 10,550, forward strand.
CGCACCGAGAAACGACCGACCAATTTCCTCATGATGTATAAGAAAAATAGGGTACAATATGAGCCGTTAGGAGTGGTTGCTGCCTTGGTTTCCTGGAATTATCCCTTCCATAATTTGCTAGGACCGATGATTTCTGCGATCTTTGCTGGCAACGGTATTGTAGTGAAGGCTTCTGAGAACACAGCCTGGAGTGCACAGCATTTCGCTCTTATCGCTCGTGGAGCTTTATTCGCATGCGGTCACGACTCAAATCTGATTCAGGTCGTTACCTGTTGGCCAGAGACAGCGAATCACCTCACTTCTCACCCAAGAATTTCTCATATTACGTTTATTGGCAGTCGTCCGATCGCAAAATTGGTAGCGGCATCAGCAGCTAAACCTCTCATTCCAGTTGTTGCTGAGCTTGGGGGAAAGGATGCAGCAATTGTCATGGATTCCGCCGATAGCGATCTTCCGCGCATTATTGAGATACTCCTTCGTGGCACATTTCAAGCAGCTGGTCAAAATTGTATCGGCATCGAACGGATCATTGCACTTCCAGCTGTCTACGACAAGATCGTTGCTGCTCTAGAACCACGAATTCGCACCCTACGTGTCGGATCTGCCCTCGATTCTCCAAAAGACTTGCAGGTTGACGTAGGAGCCATGGTCTCAGATATTTCGTTTGGTCGCCTGGAGAAGTTAATCGAATCCGCTGTAGAAGATGGAGCTCGCTTATTGGTCGGCGGAAAACGGCTGGATCACTCGATTCATCGCTCTGGTCATTATTTCACACCAACACTCATCGTTGACGTAACCCCTGAGATGGCCATCGCCAATGAAGAATGTTTCGGGCCAATCTGCGTCGTGATGCGAGCTAGTAACCCCGAAGACGCTTGTAACATCGCCAACAACCCCAATTTTGGACTTGGTGCATCGGTGTTTGGAAAAGAGGATTGGGAGCTCAATGCAATTGTGAAGAATATTAGGTCTGGTATGGTCGCAATCAACGATTTCGCAGCCTATTATGCGGTTCAATTGCCATTTGGTGGAGTAGGAGGCAGTGGGTATGGAAGGTTTGCAGGCGAAGAGGGCTTGAGGGGGCTCTGTAATATTAAAGCTATTTGTGAGGATAGGTGGGGTTGGGCAGGAGCTAGAACTGCCATTCCACCACCTGTTAGGTATCCGATAAAGGATACCGACCAAGGATTCGCATTTACCAGGGCAGTGGTCGATATTGGGTATGGAATCGGAGTAAAAGGCAGATGGAGGGGGGTTAAGGGAATGCTAGGTGGGTTGTAAGTTGTGGTGAAGGCAGTGGATTAAGGATAAGAGACTTTGGCTAAAAATGATACATTTTTATGTTCCATTGGCGGCGACTAGTTCCTATTCCTATTCCTATTCCCATTCCTATTCCCATGAGCTTATCACTTCAAATGTGGCGCACCAGTGGGCGCACTAATTCATTAACCAGTACCTTCAAAATACAACATTTCAATGTTCAACTTTTATTGAATAATTGCAAATATTATTAATATAATCATCAAGTGAGATCTGAACAATCAAATTCTCAAATATAAAAGTTTTTATTTTAGAAATTTGATTTATCGAGTTGATTCGAGACTTTGAGAGTGGAGTGGTTAATGAGTTAGTGCACCTACTGGTGGAGGAGGTAAGGTGAAGAAATACAGCTAGACCCGGAAAACTCTACAATTCTTATTGAGGCGTGACACATGCAAATCTCGGCATTGCATTGATTTAGCTCCATGTGGTGAACATGTGAAATTTCCATGCAAAAGTCAGCTATTTGCGATATGTCAGAAAATTTAAACCAGATCGGCGAAAGCAAGATCGGACCGCTTCTACCGCGTATCATACCCAATATTCAACTTAATTTCCCAAACCATGATCAGCATGTCCCCCATAGAGCCTATCCCAATCACTTCCTTCGTTTCCTGACCCTCCTTCCCCCACTTTCTCACACTCCGGATAAATCACCCTCGCTCTCGTTCCCACCCAATCATCCCGAACATCCTTCCTCAGAAGCATCTCTCCGCAGTGCTTCGTATGATTGTAACTCCTCGCATGCGCATCGATCCATCCCCTCTCATATCCCCTTTGCAGCAACCTCCACATAAAAGTACAATGCACGATGTGAAACTTCCAGTCAACCCATAAATCCTGTTCGCCGCGCATGGCTACTTCGAGAGGAACGGTCGTAGAATCATTCGATGAAGAACGGTGTAAATAGAATGACCATGGAGAGGAAGGGTAAGAGGTGAATTCTGAGAGCAGCGCGGAGTCGTAACAGTTAGGGTGTTGCCAGGCAAAGGAAAGAATGTCGAATGTGCAGTTGAGGGAAATGGCAGTGCTGGGAGTGGTTCCGCAGGTCTTCGCAGTTGTTGTGGGAATGCGCTGGTGGGTAAGCTGAAGGGCAGCTGTTACGATGAGAGTAATGGAAATAACGGTGATGAAGATCCGGATGAACAACTTGTGGGATTCTCGAGTAGTTTGTAATCGGGTGTTTGGCGATTCCCCTTCGCCGTGGGACTGTTCTTCATCTTGAGGTAGGTGCTTATAGTTGTTGATCGCCATCTTCAGTCTATTGTTTGTGTTTGTGATTTGCAGATATACTGTTACGATTGTGGAGGTAATTGGCGAGCTGGGATCGCTAATAGTAGTATGGAAATTCACTGTCGATAATTATAAATATTAACCTATTATATGGAACTTCATCCCAAAGAGTTGTCTTTCGTCACCTTTTCGTTTTTTAAACTAGCCGAGTAAACAACGTCTGGTCTCCGCGTTCAAGTTTGAAAGGATCCAACAATGTTACAGTGCTTTCCGACAACTTTTTTCTGCCTGCTACATTCAACTCAGTCTCTGTTCTCCTGACCAATCTCTCGGCTGCAGATATTTGAATGAACGGGTGTCCTTTCGGTATGTTCAATATTTTCCAACCGAAAATTTGTTGCAAGTCAATGCATTTGTTATTAAATCTTTGGTATATGCATTTTTATTATATATGAAAGAGATACTGGGAAGGTCGATATCTTGAACCGAGACCAATTTCAGTATAATCGGGTGCTAAGAAGGTTAAGAACGAGAACCGAAAATATTTAGATTGGACCGAGACTTCAACCTCAAGTGAGGAAACAGTAACTCAGATATACCTACTTAAGTACGACGAACATCGATGCTGTCAATCCGTCACTAGGGGATGCGGTAATTCGTTAAGCGTGGCCAGCAACCTTGCCAGTGAATCCCTTAATGCTCAACTTTCATCCAATAATTATTATTATTGATATAATTGTTGGGCGAGATTTGGACATTCAGTTTCTTCAAAATAAAAGACCCTTGTTTAGGTATTTGATTTATTAAAATAGGTTGAGACATTGAGGGTGGTTGATGATCACTGCACCCACTGGTGCACTGAGTATCTATTGAGTAAGGTTTAGTCTTCTCATTCTCATATTTCCTGTGGATTGAGTTGAGCAAAAGCTTAATCCACCTAGTGAGGGGTACATCGACCAAACAGAGTACATCGAAAATCCTACTATCGAAAATACGAAAATCAATCTACGAAGTATATCAAACTCGGTTTTCAATATACATGTTGAAAGTGCAAAATTGTGACTTTTTAATCCACTATCTCAATCACCGGCCCCTTTTCAGATACACTTCAATAAACTCTCTAGGATCTGGAACT
>JWJA01005819.1:0-11025 GCA_000812885.1 Lanzia echinophila
AATGCAGCTCAAAATGGGTGGTGGAAAGTAAACTCCAATAAGAGGGAAGCTAAGAGACTGCAAGGGTGTAAAGTAGTGAATGAACAATATACAAGATTATTCGTTTAACAACATGATATTTGACTTTGTTTTTGTTTCTGGTTTCAAAACCGAGTAATTATTTTTATTTGAAAAATGTCATAAACAATATCAATAGCAACGCCAGAAACTTCAAATTCCTTACCGCAATGATCACGCAAGGTGGCCGCCATCTTCGCTACGACTATCTGCTAGTAAAAGTTCGGCAATAGGTCCTAGTACCAATTCATCTAATCCAAGACTAAGTAGTCTTGCCATTTTGATTGTTGTTGGTTGTGTTGACTGGATCACTTCCCAGATCTTATCTTTCACAAGGGGGGAAATCTGGAAGTCGAGGAGGAGATCACTTATGGTTTCCGTGTGATCAATGACAGCCAATTGTGGATTAGGGCCAAGATTAATAGTGATTTGCTGTGGAGCCTCTGGGTCTGAGATGGCAGGAACAGTCACTACCGTAACGGGGCCTCGATTGGAAGTTTCCAAAGAGCATTTTGCCTGGGTTGATTCAGAGTCATATACCTTAACTTGAATATCAGTGGGATCGATCTTGGTTGAGATAAATCGGAAAGTCCATCGTCTGCCTCTACCACCACGGAAGGTGAGTTTTCCAGCAGCTTGAGTCCATTTGATGGGGATTACTCGTTCAATGTCTTCGGTTGTTGATGATTCTGCATCATCTCGGATATTCTCAATGATAGTGGAATACCCGTCATCGCCAACAACCACAACAACCTCAAATGAGGTAGGGTTGGCGCTTCCATTAGCTGGTACAGCCTCCCCGTCGAGAGGTATGATAGTTCCCTCCACTGCCAGAATTGGAAGCTGATTCAAAGGACGATATAGATCAATCTCTTGGCTACCGTCATAGACCGACCCAGTAAGAATATCAACATGACGCCCAGGTGGAACCCAAGCGCGTACTTTTGCAAGATTTGTTCTTTTGTCCCGCGGACTCAATATAGGAGCAATAACGAGGGCGTGCCCAAAATAATACTGAGTGGGAAATCTATATGCCACTTCTTTCGATGGAAAGTTCCAATATAATGGCTGGACCAAGGGAAGATTCAATGAGCAATCATTAACGCTGATCGAGTATATATATGGTATCAATCGATGGCGCAGTTGCATGAATTCTCGCATGGCAGCCTCACTTTCGGTCCGGTAAAGCCAAGGCTCCTTGCTCATCCACCGACTATTCGAAGAATGGAGACGCATAATAGGTGATAGAACACCTAACTGCACCCAGCGCACTGTACATTCGTCATCGCGGGAACCACCTATATGTCCTCCTATATCATGGCTCCACCAGCCGTAACCAATATTCGAAGCAGTAGCAGTAAATTCCGGTTGGAATTTAAGAGACTCCCAAGTTGCCACCGCATCTCCAGAAAATCCTACGGGGTACCGGTGGCTTCCTGGACCAGCATATCTCGAGAAAATAAGCGCTTGGGACTCAGATTTATTTCGCTGCTGGTCGACGTAATGAAAATGGTTCAACAACCATAGAGGATCAAAGCCGGGTATACGGCTATATGAGCCTTGCTGCCAATCTATCCAGCAAAAGTCACAGCCTTGTTCTTCAAGCTTTCTAGATAGCACATTTAAGCGCGCATGCATGAATTCTGGGGAGGTTGGATTGAATAAGATTGGTGCACGATGTGTCGTATCATGTCCGAGAGCTCGTGCCATTTCTTCGTACATGTCCTCGTGGGAATGAACACCCGCATGTGGGTGGTCGTTAAGTGTGGTTTTTAATCCTCTATTATGTAGGGCCTTTAAGAAGCGCTCGGGATCCGGAAAAAGTTTTCGATTCCAAGTATAGCCGGTCCAGCCAACATGCGGGACATTTTCTCCTGTCACTAGATGCCAGTCCATATCAATGACCGCAACCGAAAGAGGAATAGCATTGGCCTTAAACGTATCCATCAGTTCTAGATATCCGGCCTCATCATAGGCATGATATCTACTCCACCAATTCCCTAGACACCATCGAGGAACGGCCGGTTGGCTGCCGGAAATGGCATAGAATGATTTAATTGCCCCTTTGAAGCCATAGCCGTAGGCGAATAGATATCCATCAATACGGTCACCAGGTCGTCGCGTCGTGACGAACCCCCGCCCATCAAATAGCATGGTATCTGAATCATCTAACACTGCGTATCCAGACTTAGAGATGATCCCCGTGCCCAAATCACATCTCCCATCAATATCATCTACCGTCCTAGCCGTGCCCCCCAGGTTATCTTCTGCAGGGTTGCCGTATCGCCATTCTTCGCCCCTTTCCGTTTGCTTGAACGAAAAAGAGACAGATAAACCATTACGACTAAACTTTTGCTTATCGTACGTCACCTGAAACATAGGAGTAATGATGTCAAGCTGGTTTTCCTTTTCTTCAACCCGGAATTGAGGTTTGGGAAATTTGCGATTGATGGCGAATGTTGAGGCTCGGTCTTCAAATACCCCATCAGCAGCCCATTCATATCGAAGGACTTTTTCGTCGAGTAATGTGAATCGGTAGTGTGCGCCGATGACGCATGATTCTGGGTTGGCGAGAGGCTCGCTGGGAAACTTGTATTCTTCCATTTTCAATCTAGCGAGGCCAGCTCTAGATGCAATTATATTGGTTCTTATTGTTTTGTATTTTGTTTGATTGATTGCGCTTCCCTCAAATTGCAGATTAATACATGAGAAGCACAAAAGTGAAAAGAGATGTGATGCCGGTTACAACTGGGGCGGGGTAATCTGCATGTAGCCGTATTTAGACATGCACAAATTGGACGAATGGGATTGTTTGGCTAATTGTTAGATCTTCGGAATGGTACGTTGAATCACATCGCTACTACTTTATATATAAACATACTAGAAAGCTGATAGAAAGAGCTGCAACTGTAGGATTCGTGGCGAATGTGTCGTTGAAGGGTTGTTCTGTTGCGTATTTGGGGCGAAGCCTGCAGACCTAATGAGTGAAAGATGATCGAAGGATGGTGTTTTATTGAAGCCGGGCAGTAAAGCAGTAATCCCATTCGGATCTATAATATCTTGATTGGCCTAGACCTATATCATCCCATTAATACCTTTGATTCGCAGGATGGAATGTGTGGGATATGCAGAGTGAGGCTGCTTGAATGAGCACCTTCCCTATTAGTCGAATGCAAGGTTACACAAGAAGTTGTTGCTTCTGTTCGAGTTCGGGAAAATGGCGACGACGATATGGGCCGAGTCAGGCTTTGATGCTGGTAATAAATTATCGAAGTACTTCCAAATCATGAATATTAATTGATCTAAAGAATTGAAAGAAACTCCTATGAGAGAATCCTAGAAGATATCTCTTACATTGAAAAGGTGAGGCGCCCCAAAAGCCACGAGTCACCGGGGTGTCAGCTGGGCTGTTAGTATATAGTGAACGTATGTCAGCTAAACTATTTTCTATGTCTTACGCCTTTTAAGTCCCTCTCGTTCACCGACTACTAGCTTTGGCATCTAGTAGACCTTGCTTCATTCTTCGTTGCATTCTAAAACCCTTACGGGTGTTAAGTCGTTCCACTGGTCCTAGGATAGCCATAGTAAGTGTAAACTCAGCACAGCCTCTATTTAGTAAGGCTTAGGAGTGAGATATCGGAATACCCATGCAATCATGGTTGAGAAAGAGCAGGATGTAGGAGCTTCGGTTTCGGCTTACCAGTATCGGCGTTTGGAGAACAATGAGATCCGACTTCTGGAAGTGCATAAGTTAGTTTTCACAGCCTATTTGACCAAAATTCTGGTGGCCAAGATATGACTAACGGCTGTGCAGATCACCTACACATGATAAATCCATAGGATATTCCATTGTTCATGTTCATTTAGAAAATCCACCGAAGTATGAGGCTGTGTCATATGTTTGGGGCGAACCGCATATGTCCCATACTATCGTCTTGACGAATGGCCAATTTTTGACAGTTACTGCTTCAATGGCAAGGGCCCTCTCTTATCTGACCAAAGCCTGTCGGACGGGTTACCTATGGATCGACCAGATCACCATTGACCAGTCTAATATTCCCGAACGAAATGACCAAGTGAAGATTATGGGGGAGATTTATAGTCAATGCTTTCGCTGTTTGATCTGGATTGATAATGAACCAAGTTTTGACGAGGAATATGCTGTTGAATCGGATTGGAGCAATGGCGCTGGGGAAAACATTTTGGACTTCTTCCAATCTTTTAGGGGCAATGACCTCCAGAATCTTTGGCAATCCCTTCGAAGAGAGGAAGGAAGAAGGTCTTCACAATCACCACAAAGGTCTTTTAGAAGACGAGCGTCAGTTGTGAAGGACCAACTTCTGTGGTTCTTTGAACACCCTTGGTTCAATAGGACCTGGGTATACCAGGAATTTGTCTTGGCACCACAACCAATTTTTCTCATTGGTGACTTCGAACTCCCTCAAGATGAGATTGAGAGCGTGTTCAAACTCGGATGGCCGCATTCTGCAGCTTGGTTTGCCACTTTTCACCATCGCCTCCATATCAACAAAAATCACGCAGCGATGTTTCACAAAGCTCCTGGTTTTGAATTTTTACTCGCGGCAGTCCAAAGTCGACTTCTTCTTACTGCCCCTCAAAGTCCGAGCATGAATCTAAACATTCCTCTCGCCTCGAATCGTCATTCTAACTGGTTTGCTAGCTACGAAGCATTAACATATGCAGATATGCTAGAAAAGATGGCAGCAAGCAAGACACAGGATGACCGCGACCACGTTTATGCGTTCATTGGTTTAGCACCTTGCCTCTTAAATTACATGACAGTCGACTATTCTCTCTCTATCGAGGAGACTTTTGCAGCTACGATGAAAGCGCTAGTAAAGGCATCTAAAACCCTAGATTTCTTCGGAAATCTACCGTCCGGATCTGATATCAGCAAGTCAAAGCTCCGTCTACCTTCCTGGGTCCCTAATTGGACTATCTCTGCTCCAAACGTCCACATGACGTGTCAGGATAATCTTTTTGATGCGTCTGGGCCGGGATTCGGGCTTCCTGTGATAGATAAGTGCAGACATGTTGATCCCCCAACCTCGGCCTGGAATGAGTTACAAGTGGCTGGCAAAATAATCGATACAGTTTTATTCATATTAAGCCCTTTTTCGGTATATCAAGTTCATCCAAGTCTGGAAGTGAACTATGAAAACTTTTCAGGGCACTTGCCTTGGGAGATGTCGACGCTAGACATATTCTTGGCCGAAATGTATGAACGTGGTGTCTCTGAAAGTGAGACTATTTCCAGGAAACCACTACTGCGGACGCTTCTGATGGATGGAGTCCAATGGGCAGCTATTGCTTCCCTGACTTCTGGGAAATCCCTTTATCGAACTAAGAAGGAGATTTTTGGACAGCCTCATTACAAGAAGATAGACAAAGTCATTTCGGTTTTGACGGAATCCAAGAACCCTGATTTTGATAACTTGCCATACGAAGCTAATGTTCATGTATTACATGAACTTAGCAAGGTGCAATTTCGCAGACGGGTGGCCTGTTGCACCAACGAAAGACTCGCGTTGACATCAGATCTAGTGGAAAAGGGTGACCAGATTGCTATTCTTCACGGCTCGAGAGTGCCGGTTACCCTCAGGGCGCGTCCGAATGGAAAGTATAGCATCGTTGGGCAGTGCTATTATGACGGAGCAATGTATGGGGAAATGGCAGATCGGAATGATGATAATGCCGATATCTTCACTCTCGTTTGATGGTCTCAGTGGGATTGTCGATGATGTAGCCAATGCAGTCTTGTGGGTAAACCAGCGAGGCGTTTCTTTGTTTGTTTGTGCGCGCATTCTTTTCCCTTTCCATTTTTGATCTGTAGTAAATGCTAGGCACGAACCTTACGGCCCCGAAGTGGACAAAAAAAAGCCGGGGGAGGAAGGCCCCTCGGCTTGTGAGCCGACTATATCAGTAGCCCTTTCGGGGAGAAATGTTTGCTTTACAACTGCGTGTTATAAGCTTCAGCAGGATTTACATGATTGCCGTCGCTCTTCGACTTAAGCACTCGAAAGGGAAAGTTTGCTGCCTTCTCGAATGTAGTAGATTCCCCCAATCTCAATTAACAAAAACCAATGGGAGGAAATTGCTCCTAATATATGTCAGTTCACGACTGTTTCGTTTCCATACGACATCGATAGGTACTCCCAGTGCCTTCAGTAATGCTTTTGGTAATATAACCCCACTACAGGTGGCCATAACCCCCCGACCAATGGAACCTTTGAATCATTTGCCACTGCTCTTGCCTCGCCACTCCCGGTACATAGAATAAAGTCGAATTGCTAATGGAACATGCAGGTGGTAAATCGGTGCGTTGACTGTGGATATGGATGCAACTCTTTAAGCCGAGATATGCGCCAGCTTGGCTGGCCAGGTTAACTAAGCTGCTAATCTCGTTTGTCTACAAGCATTATTAATTCGAACTACGGAACCAGTTTCGGAAATCTCTTAAATGCAATAATCAAGAACTAGAATGTCAAAAGATGAAAAGAATGACACTTTTCCTTTCTGCGGCACATAGCAGACACTATCTGAGCGAGTCTGGCCATTCTGGTCAGCCAAACCAACTTACTTAAATCAAAACGAAAAGTAACAAAGGCACAAGAGCGGAAATTTGAAGTAGACAAAAAGTTTACCAATCGTTTACATTGTGTTATAATATGGCATCAAACCCTATTCGCCCGCCCAGTTCCATTCTAATGCACTTTGTACCGACAGAATGCGCACCTCCAATGAAGACAATTTGAGCATTCCGTAATACCTGAAAGACTAAAGAATTTCGTCTTATTCTCTGCTTTGCACTGCAATATTCAGTTAGCAATAGAAACTGATTGTTCAGAGATGGTGAAGACCGGAAGGAGGGAGATGTGTTACACTGCAACAGTACCAACGGGTTCTCCATTCCATGGTGCTTGGGCAGTATGAAAGTTATTTGGATGGGCTCGTCCTTCGTGAAGAGATTCGTCACTTTGCTTTTGGGGTAGTCCTTGATTCTGATAGTATCGATTCGTTTGCGAACTTGCACTTCATATTGAGATGTTCGTTTCTTTTTGAGCTCGAATCCTGTGGTGTGAAGGTGGTGAATCACTAGATTTTCTATTATCCACACCGCAGGTTTACTCACAAACACGATGCACCTATCAGCAATCTATTCACACACGTGTGTTGTACCTAGAACATTTTTTGAAACTCAATGACAAGCCATTCAGCGTGTGCTAAACTGTAGGTTATAAACTCATGAACCATCCTGAGAACTTCAACAAAGTGTCCGAAACATATATGTCTGGGAAATCTAAACCAGTATGCTGCGTCGTTTTAGGATAATCCAAGAGTTGTTTCATCCCAAATCTGAGATGAGAGTCTTGATTGCATTTTTTGAATCATTGGTTGAATGAATTGTGAATCCTTGGATGCGCCTAGTGATATTGAAATGCGGCCGCATTCACCGCCACAAACCCAAAAACTACCCCACCAATTCTCGACCTTAGATGCAGAAAGAGCTTCATTGTACAATACAACATCCACAACCACAAAACAAATTCTCATAATCAGCAAAACTCAAACACAAATTAGAAATTTTTGAGAAAATGGCAGACGTTGAAGGAACTAGTACCGGTCCAACGGAACCCCAATCCAGACATGTTGTTTACTGTGGAGGTAATTATCAACCCATTATTAACCCCTCCTTTCCTCACCACCAGCTAACATAACTCCAGTCTGCTCTATACCACCCGAGGTACTGAATCTCCGATCCACAACCCATCATATGGTCTCCTCAAACTCATGCTGATAAATAGGGGAAGTAGTATTGCGAGTACGGAGGCACAGTTAAGAAATGTCAAGAATGGCTGCAGAAACATCACCCCGCAGTGTATGACCGTTTATGGTCTGAAGGTACATTCACTCTTTCCCCTTTGATGGCCGCATGCGCAGTTCCTGCCATGCCATCATTGTTTTCAAGCTATATACCGCACAATAATATGAACTAACACCCACCCGCAGACGCCCTCACAGCCGCAACCTCCACCCTCTCCGTCGACGCCCAAAAGCGCGCCGAAAAAGACGCACACAAGAAAGCATTGAAAGCCTCAGCCGCCGAAGCCAAACACCTAGAGACACTTTCGCAGTCTAAAATCCGCATTAAGCGTGTGGAGCGCAACAAGCGAAAGTATGTAACGGAAGTACAAGGACTCGAAGCGTTTGGATTGGATTTGAAGAAGGTGGCGAAGGAATTCGGGAGCAAGTTTGCGACGGGAAGTAGTGTGACGAAGGTTGCAGGCGGGGGCCAGGAGATTACCGTGCAGGGAGATGTGAGTCAGGATGTCAGGGACTTTATAATAGCGAAGTGGAAGGAGGTGCCGAAGAAGAATATTGTGTTGGAGGAGCCGAAGAAAAAGAAGGCCGAGGAGGCGGAGGCTTGAAACGGTATGGGTAGTTGAGGGGGGAGTGTATGGCGAGGTTGGATTGCTATTGGCACGGATACGATGGTCATATTTGGCCTCGGAATGGACCCTGATACTAGATGTTGTATACAGTCATATTCAACATGAGCATTTATAAGTTACTATGGCCGAGTTATCGAGTTTCAGGAGAACCCATTCAAGCAAGCAAGCAAATCAACCAATGATAGGAAATTTACACTGTATGTCATTGATGTATCCTGTTTTCCTGATCAAATGTACATATGAAGTATTCAAACTTGAATCCAACCCCGACCCTGCCATACTCCAACGCTAAACACATACAATCATCGGTATCAAAACAAGTCTCTCCAGAAACCCCACTACCAAACTATGATCCTTGAAAAACCAGTAGTTTCCGCAATACACATAAAATCATGCCCTCTTCCTCAAGACTCTCCCACCGCTCGCAGTACTAGCCGGTTTAGCAGCCGGTGCTTTCTTCGACGCTCCCATCCCCTTGATCGTACCCATAACCGTCTTCTTTACTGGTGCCTTTTTGACTGGCCCTGGCTTTCTAACAATAGTGGTCCCGGTGCTCGTATCACTATGCTCACTGAAACTTCCCCTCCCCTTCCCAACTTTCTGCGCTGGACCTGCTGTTGCAGCAGCAGCTCTCTTTCCACGGCCTGCGGCTCCAGCTGGGTTGGTGTGTGGTGAAACTTTTCTGTTTCCACCAGCCCTGGTTGACTTGGCTTTTTCCACCATATTGGACAACATATTGCCAGCACTGTGGGAAGGGGCCGATGCCATGGGTTTGAAAGGGGATACTGGACGCGCGAATGGTTTCGTTGGCGATGCTGGGCGAATAGGAGAAAATGGAAGAGTACGTGAATTTGCAGATCTTGGTGACAGTACTTGAGCTGGATGATGATCTTGGAGGCGGGACGTAGTTCTTTCGGGTAAAATAGGTGGTGCTTTCACTCGCTTCTTGGGATTTTCAACATGCTCGTTCTCCTTATCCAAACGCGCCTCATCACTTTTGATAGTCAGCAAAATAACTCTAAAACCCGGGGATAAAAAGCATACCTTGATCTTTTCGCGACGCGTGCATTAGGAGGATTTTGACGCGTGAATGGGTCCGGCTGGCTTTCTTCCACCAACACTTTCTTAACAAAATTCTTTGGGGGGACTGGAGGCCCCTGTGGAGAACGAGACGCGGTTATAGCAGCGGTGTTATATTTATGCCATAACTCTTCAACATCCTTTCCACGCATTGCTTTTGGGATGCGAGCGAAGCGAATTTCAAGACGCGACCTCATGGATTGCGCTTGGCTGTTGTACAGTGCGCGAAGCTTTCTTGCACGTTCAGTAACTATTTAGAGGATGGTTAGCAAGTATTTCTACGTGTCTTCACCCAAGAAACCTTACCCTCTAATTGCAAATTGTCTATTAAAGCTTGCTTCTGGCTCAGGGAAATCTTCAGTGGTTCCGCCCTTCGTGTAGGCGTTTGTGTAGGTGTTTGCAAGACCATTTCCATATCTCTGCTAGGCAATTGGGGAGATTCGGGAACTTCTTTGGTTTCGGTAGAAACTGTAGATTGGGTTGACTTGCGTGCCTTTTTTGATCGCGTTGGTGCCATTTTGTTTAGATAACCTGTTGGTGAATTCGCGACAATATGTGTTGTATGAGCGAATTGATCGAGTATTTGTAGTAACTGAAGCTTTGTTGTGCCAGTAAATTATTTTCTTTTTTATGAATTTGTTGCGTTGATGAATTATATTTGGGATGTTGAAAGTAAACAAAATTGGTATTGGCTTTAGTGGTGGGCATTTTAGTCTAATTCGGGTGTTCCCCCAAAAAAGAACAGGCTTACAGGGATCATTGCTAAGCTAAACAACTTAGAACACTGCACCACCATACGCGCAAACCATAGCTACCTTGAACTCTCTACTAAGTTACAAAAGTGAACAACTTATCAACCCTCATCGTCGCTGTCACTACCAACATTTCCAACCATTCTCCAACTATTACCTAATACTTTTAAAGCTCAACTTTCAACAAATCCTAAAGTCGCATATTCACAGTCAAACATCATCATCCATCAAACAAGATGGTTCTCGAAGCAGTAATGGTCGTTGTAGATAACAGCGAAAGCAGTCGAAATGGAGATTACACCCCAACCCGTTACGAAGCTCAAGCCGATGCGGTCTCTCTGATTTTCTCTGCAATTACCCAAGCCAACCCCGAATCATCCGTTGGTTTAATGTCGATGGGCGGCAAAGGACCCGAGGTTCTAGTCACTTTAACAACGGATCATGGTAAGATCTTGGAGGGTTTACATCGAACGAAGACAAAGATCCGTGGGGAAAGTCATTTAGCTACGGGTATTCAAATCGCTGGTGTATGTTATGTTTCTTTCATGATTTTTGGGAATCTGAAGGAGAGAAGGATGCTAATGATTGGTAGTTGGCACTCAAACATCGACAAAATAAATCCCAACGTCAACGCATAATCGTCTTTACCTGTTCACCCATCC
>JWJA01005822.1:0-15978 GCA_000812885.1 Lanzia echinophila
TTTTCTATAACCACTTCCTAATGTGAGTTTATTCTTCCCTCGTGGTATTGTTCAGTCTCCCGGTGAGGTGCACATTCCCTGATGAGTTTATTTATTGTCCTATTAATATGCTCCTGCCTTTAATTAAACTTCTTGCATTCCGCCGCACCTTCCTTTTTCATGCGATACCTTTCCCTCTTACTACACTATTTTCAATAAAAAAACAAAATTCAGACTGACCAAATCCAAGGCTAATATCCAAACCTTGCTTTGTATCCTTGGTACCTTTTACAGACAACCTACAAGGTGTACAGCCCGACCACCCAGGATTGAAGAAAGCATCAGATGAGCTGACCATGCTGTCTAGGCTAACTCAGCCGACTTAGCTTACGTTGCCGGCATTTTCAATAGTTTAGTGCCGTCCCACTCTCGGAAAGTGGTCACAGTTGCTGCTTATTGTATACTGGCTGACACTTACCAGGTCCTAATAGTAACTGACCTTTCCGGACCCATCGTGTCACCATTTTTATATATTTGCCATGGCCATGCCTATGCTGTTATTTCTAGCAAGAAACAACCATGATATTTTCCAAGCTCCACATCCTTTCAAGAGTGCTAGGCTTTAACTCGTCAAATCAAAATTTTCGCCTTCAGCCACTCTAGCTCGATATCCCTGTTGTGTAATTTGAGTTGAAGTCTTTAGCGGTCTTTTTGTGATTTTATTGGAACCGATCTATTGTATGCGGTACTGGAGCCGCAAGGCGAGCTTGTACATGGAGGATCGGATATTTTAGTTCGTAGGCGTCTCATCTGCCCAGCTTAGCGCCGGAGATTGAAGCAGATTCTCTGACAAATTGAGTGGGCTCACTGGGATGAATAGATCACTGTTCGCATCTATCGCTTAGATGAAGGACATCGCAATATGAGATGATTTTGACATTTCTATGCCTAGCAGAGCTGTATCATATTATGATGAGCGGGCGAGTGCGCTTCTCCAACCGGATGTATGTATTAGAACCAAGGACCCACTAGTGGTTGTAATAATTCTCTCACCATTTCACAATTTCGAAATGCTATATCAAATTCAATTTATCATACATTTCGATAAAAGCTCATTCAATGATTATCTGTCACTTAAACATTATAAATCCGAAATCCAGAGTGAATGGCTTAATGTTAAAAGTTGTTAGGCATTAAAAGCTGTGGTGTGGTGAAGTTTATATTGCACCCACTGGTGACCCATGCTATGTAATTCACTTCTTCCAAAACCCGACTTCACAGCTTCTGTCTACATCATGATTAGCTTAAGCTTTCCAGAGCTACATACCCCAAATATCAAGGAGCACTTACCAGATTTATTCTTCCTCCCGAACAAAGTAGTCTGAGGAGTTGTTTGATAGATCTTCCATGGCTTCCCATTTCTGTGCGCGAACATTGTGAGTACACTGGTCTTGCACCAAGAGAAAGGCATCTGATAAAAGTTCGACGGGCAGCTTGCGAAGGTAATTAATATCAGGACGATAGCCAACCCACGCAAGTTGATCCCTAGCGAGACGGCGCAGGGGACTATCTGTAGCCGTTTTATTATAAATCTCTGTGAAGGGCCTAGCATTGAAGCCCCCCATCCTTCCGCAGATTGACTGAATAAGAAGTATCTTAGTAACGACATAATTTTGAAGAGGTCGAATAAGATATCTGTCCCCAAGAACCCAAAGATTCACCAACATGCTATCTTGCATTATGCACAGAGCCTCGTGATTATCTCCTTTTTCTGCATTATCATCCTCGCCATGGACAAGCAAATCGAATTTCCCTTGGTATAACCACTGAACAAGCATTTCAAAAGCTTGTCCTCCAATGTCGTCGATGCGATATGTTTGTGTTGTACCCTCGATAAAATTACTAGCGAAGGCAGCTTTCCAAACAGACGATTGCTCGCAAGCAATTCTTTTGTGAACGATAAAGGTCCTCTCCAAATCGCCTTTTCCTACGATAAAGGTGACCATCTCATTTCCAGAACTGATTCTTGATTAGCCCACTGCGCATTTGGAAGTTGGAAATATGGGACTTACGAGAATGGGCGTGCAATCTTGTTTGGCTTGAGCGCAGAAGAAATTTTGGAAGACAGGGCGAGAGCTGATTCCTTAAATGAAATAGAACTTTTTGAGGGCATGTTGGTGGGGACGGTGATATTCGTTTGTAGAACTGATGTCAAAACAAATTGTGTTTGTAAAATAATCTTGTGTTGGAGTCACCTAGGGTGGTTGCGTATGCACAGGTTGATGTGATATATTATTGTTGGTTGAGTAGGCTGACTGGCTAAAGCGAAAAGGTATACTTATAGTCGCCGGTGACTACGGTAGTGCCGCTTCCCGGCCGCCAGGACGTATCTAACTACTGTAGTATATCCCGACAGCTCGTGATTATCTGGAAGAAATTAAAGTAGGGAGAGGCAAAGTTCTGGCAGCCTATTTCAAAGTGCGCCGCAGTGGAAGATTTAAATGTAGTTAGGCATAGAAAGGTTCAGCGTTGAATATATTATTATTGATGTAAGGTATGTAAGTGGTAAGGATTTATATCCTCAAATATCTAGTTGCCGGTACAACAGGTATGATTTAACCCTTTTGTACGGTAACATAGTACTANNACTGCTATTACCTCCAACATATTACCATTAATCAAGGAAGTTGTTTGAATATAGAAAGTCGAGGAAATAAATTGGAAAGCTAGTTTACATTTGAAATTATGAGCACAGCATTCATAATAAAATCCAACAGAATTTCTAGAATGCCGAAATATCAAAAGCAAATACGGCTGGCCGATATGAATTGAAAGTGAATATGAAGATAAGTGAATCGAATTATCAATCAAATTAAGACAGTCCAGCAACCAGACGTGGGGCAGACATACTAACTGACTTCGCTGCCAAATTCCCACGTTGACGACATCCGCAGAATATTGAAGGAATACCATATTATACTGCTACTGTTGCGATACCGATAAGGCAAACAGGATCTGTCGCCACGGTCTCAAACAAGGGTAATTGACTGCAAATTTATGGAACAGATTTGCAAGAGGCTGGCTATGATATAATTTATGCAATTGTGGTGGAAATTTTGAGGCGGGAAAAACAAACTTACAGCAGGCGCGTGGTTGCTAGAATTTGTACTGGACTCTGAACATTCCATTCCATTCCATTGCAAACTGCAGGAATATACTCATCGTAATTAATTCTATATATGATTCTTCATATTTTCATCGACGCGGTCGGCGAGAAACCTTTTCATGCTATACCGATTGCTTCGATATTGAATCTACTGAAAATCAGTTTTGATAATCTCTACCACATAACTCGACAACTAACTGTTACCTGAGCTCCCAATACTATACAGTACATCCTTTGCCGTCCCAAACAAATGAGCTATATATTCCCCAATACCTCACTATCTACTGTACTTTCAACCCAAAACTATCAAGCAAAAACCACCTACTTATGAATCCCCCGTGTTTCCATATATAACCAGTAACCTCCAATATATCCGCATACCATCTAAATCCAAATGTAGTTAGCCCCAGGAAAAGCCCTCGACCATTGTCCAGACGAAAAGGCAGAGAGCCCTTTCGCGCTTCTTAAAACTTCAATATATACTTAACAAAACTCCTGGCAATTTCTCTATTGGACTTCATCCTAACTCTGCTGTCCCGGTCACTCCTAGTGCAGGGCCTACGGGAAGTGCGAATTAGCAACGTATTACTCCGTTGTCATACAGTAACTATTCGCTCCTTCTAGAGGAGGATCGCATAAGTATGCTGCCTTGTTGTTGCCATGTTTATTTCTTGGAAGATTAGCTGAAAATCGGGTATTTATCCAAATATTTAGTATTTTGTCTGACATACTAATTTGGTAGATGAGAGGAATACAAGACCTTCCCCTCCCTTCCAATACAAACCACTAGGTATAGCGATCCCTTTGCTTGCTGTCTGGAGTGGCCATTTTGGCTAATTTTTCCATGTTGCTACGAAATATCTAGTTTCTCCTTCCTGGAAGTTATCCCTTTTCGCGAAGTTTTAGATGTGCTTGTCGCCATCTTGCTTTTAGCCGTTGGACTTCCTCTGTCGTGTTTTGAAGATCATTCGCGTTTTTTTGGCTTTTTATAATATTGGAGATGTTGGTATAGAAACTGCGGCGGGCTAATACAAATATCGGATGAGAATATCCAACAAATCAAGTTTCATGTGTACTATTTGCTTTCTTGCACAGGTTTTAACTGTTTCTAATTCTGCAGATACGCCAAAGGTACGGGCCTCGGTGTCTACTTCCGATGGTTTGTATTCAATCAGTTTGCTTGTTTAGTACCAACATCTTATCGATCCAATCGAGATTTGTGACAGATATAAGGAATTTTTCGTTGGTCATAATTCGGTTGATATAGCAAATCAGGGCTTGCAAAGATCCAAATGAGGTCATTGTAGAGGAATGTTGGTATATTCACTTCGATATTCGAGGATTTGTCACTGTCTTGATTGTTTGGCCATTATTATTAGCTAAAGCCACTTCACTGGCGGTCAGTATGGCAGGTGTTGTGTGGTGATAGGATCAGCTGGGGATGGGGTTTTCATTAGTAATGGAAACCCTTGTTCTTAGGATCCCTGTTACATACTTTATATACGAGTTAGTTCAACTGAGGACTCATGAGGCAACTGTGGGTTGTCGTCTTTACTTTCGATGGTGGCAACAGTGTCATGATGCGCGCATGTGAACGAAACCGAGGCTTCACGAGGAGATATAGCACAGGGCGCTGCGGAGATGCTTCTGAAAAAAAGCCCCCATCAGGTTTTAGATCTTCAGCATATACCGGAATTCGTCAGTGCAATAAGCTGGCGCGCCCGGCGAGTATCATCACTGTCATGAGATGGCAAGGAATTCAACTTTCCTCCAATCCTGTAGGGATGTTTCGTCCGGTAAAGGAGGGCTGAATATATGCGGACTTGGGATGAAAGTTAGGGATGGTTTGGTCGCAATACATGGCTTTGCTATTCAGTTTCTGTATTGTTGAAACTAGAGTTGCAAAAAGTGGTCTTCGAGTCCTCTGATCCATCCTCTGCTCTAGCAGCTATTAGTGCAGATCTAAAAAGGATTGTATAAGCGCCTCTTTATACTGAAACTGCCCAATACACTGCTGTATCAAGTGAATTTGGTTGCGCCTCCGTACTGCCCTTGACATGATCATCTGAGCTGTTTCTATCCCATCCATTTACAATAATGCTAGAACCGTACTTCCGACTCTCCGGCCACTTTTGATCTATCTAGCCAACCTCGATCTGAATACAGCTACTCAACATCTTTGGAGATCAATATAGTGATGCAATATTTCGTCGGGACTGTCCAGGCTTGCATAGGGATACTCTCGGCGGGATATGTGTCCAGTAGTTTACTCAAAAGATGCGGAATTTTGCCCCAGTACGGACGACAGTCGGTCGGCTTACTCTATCTCCTCGAATCAATATCATCTCATGAAGAACTGTCATCTCTTCACTCTCGCTTGACAACCCAAAGTTCCTCTATCGCATCTCAATCGACCCGAATATTACACGATGTTTTCATGCTCGTCTACCTACTCAAACTCAAGATAAAGTCTTGTTGCAAGTGTCCCAAATCCTCCAATCTCTGCCGTTGCTTCTCCCTCCTAATTCGCTTGCACCCCAGATACTCCAGACAAAAGCCCTGTGTGGTATTTCCGTGCTCTTTTTATCCAAGATTATGCCTTGCAATCTGGCTTCATGAACTACTATGTTTAGACCTATCTTTGCCAGCAATTAGCAGTGCATCTGATTAGTAGTTGTATTCATAAAATGTGACTCATTATTGAACAGATCTCACCAATCGAAGAGATCCGGAGGGAATATAGTATTCAATATGTGATGAGGTAAACATCCATTTCGGATTGAGTTCATGCAAAATTTTGCCAGTCCATCTTATTCACTCGAGATATGCTCATAGTATCTAGAGGCCACTAAATACGTTCTGATATGGGATTGGCTGGGTTTACAATGCTGGAGAAAGATGTGTTTAGAAGATTAGTCATTACCTTGGATTAATAACGATAAAAGGGACGGCAGAGGGTTCTAACTGATCCCATCAAAACCCATCAGATCCGTCAGACACTACAAGAAAGTGGTGTCCGAACTGCTTGAGTTGCCACTAGTCCACAGTCGAAACTGCTGATGTTAAGACAGTCGGGCATTATATTCGGAATAAGTAAGAGTAATCTCTAGAGTATGAGCGGAGTATCGAAACCTGGCAGCGGTAGGTTTGTGTTATTCTCTGGTATTTTGGATGATTTGAATGGTAAGATGGGATTAAAATTTGTATTCTAAGATGGAACTGAAGTTCATTCAGAGGAGTGAATCAGAAATTGGATGAGAAAATTAGATGAGAAGGGAGTTGGGTTATAGAGACAAGGATGAAAGGTGAGCATAAGACGAAAACATGAGATGAATGAAAAATAGGACGATATGGTACTTTCTGGAGCTAAAAATGGCGAAAGTTGTTCTATGTTGTGTGAACAAACCGCTCCTAAGCTGTCTTGGGGGAAGATTTAATTGGTGCTGTAACTTGAGCTCCACACCCTGTACTCTTTACATGTACACATTTCCGGCATATCTGGAAGTTCTGTAACGACAAATCGAGGTCCCTTTATACCTAAAACTCTCTACCATAAAGTGTTTTGCGACGGAGATAAGTTCTAGTCCCGAGTTTTGCGCATGGTAAGTGAATATGAGCACTTGAAGGATACCGAGGGCGATTAATGGCGATTCACCACAAACCCCAACATCTACAACATGATCATGCGGAATGGTAATAACCTCCGCACTGTCACGCTAAGCGTACCTACCCCGCTAGGACGGCTTGAGACTGCATAAAAGAGCCACCACCTAGACACAATGCATAGCTGCAACGCTGATCGAAACTCGAAGATTTCGAAGCTATCGAAGCTCTCGAAGCTGTCGAAGCTGTCGAATACGTATGGCATGCGCCCCAGACCCTCGAATCATAACTAAAGTGTGTTTTGTCAATTCTTTACAATCTTTCGTTTCGTCTGGCGCTATGTCACGGTCATCGGATATTTTGCAGTATTCAAACCATATGATGCGATGGGAGTGCGAATGATCAGATGAGAAATATACGATAGAAGCGATAGTAATAGTGATGTGATGTAAGTAGAAGATGGGTATAACGACAACGGTACAGGAATATAATCGCGCTTTACGTTGGTATTTGTTATCTACAGTTGTTGAAACAACTGATGTATTTGGAGGGAATTTAAGATAAGGAATTTGAGGTGAAAATGAAGTCCACCCGTAGTGCTATCGTAGTACGAGTTGAATCTTTCGCATATGATTTTTCAGTGGATGAATGCAATTCAAGGGCGTATCGATCGATGCTAATACTCGGTTCCACAACTTGAATTCAGCATCTGTGGCTCGGTTGCCTAGAATGCATTACTGTTTGGTAACGAGAGAGTAATAAATAGTACCTACTGACACCTTTTCATGGCATTTATGCAACATATTGATGGTGAAGTTCCTGGCTATTCTAGGACAGCATCGGGTAGTCACGCTTTTATTTTTTAGAAGTTTGAGGTTTCTTACAATAGCTAGCTTGTGATGCATGACGAAGGCAAATATCTCAATTCTTTAATAAAGCTGAGATAGCTTAGTAGCGTCCGAGTTTCACTATATATCCATCGTAGGGTTGCAAGGATAATAGTAAGACCCAAATAGATGTACCGCTAATTTGCGTTATGAAAGTATAAGTTTCTTGGGTTAACCGTGACACTTCAAGTACGAATATTACTTCATACCGACATAGGTGTGTACCGCTATTTTACACGTTCATATGAGCCAAAATTTTAAAAAGGCTTCGTCCGAATATAAGATTCCCAATTTCATATATATCCCCGACTACATATGTACTACGCCGCAAATGAGGTAATCGTGTATCTGTCAACAATTTGCGTCTAGCTTTACTCACAGGAGACTTCTCCCACCCCAAAAGTCTTTTATGGTAAACCTATTTCTGAACCCTTCTCCACTAATGTAAAGTGTTGTTCGAGCAAGGAGAAACGCTAGGTCATGCTCAAGAATACATATTCAAGCAAGACTACAAATCTCCCATGCGTTGATATTCCTCCCATGTGAGATTGAAGACCCGACGAAGCTAATTAACAGATATAACTTTTCTATAACCACTTCCTAATCACAGAAGCTACCCGCTACGTGCTGCATCCCATCATTCCCACCAACTACCCAAACCTACGAATTATAGACATAGGTACCGGTATTGGGTAAGCGCTCACACTATCTAACCGTCAACCCAAACCACCTCAGAAACTCAATAACAAGAGTATGGACCAATGATCTGGCCAGCAGACTGCCCTCAGCAGCACGCAACGACATCTCCGATGCTCAATACTCCGTTCTGGAATCATGACTAGAGAACATACACTTATACCTGCACGATGGCTTTTAAGAGTGTCCGTTCGAGTTCGAGGAAAGCTATTTTAAATGCGAGACTTTGGCTCTGTGCCAATGATCATGATGTAAGAACCGTGCTGCGGAAATCGCTGAGGTTAATTGGCGAGTTAGACGCTCAGGTTAGCATGGCTTTTACTTTTGATTCGTGGCGGATGTATATCTCCATCAAGAGCCCAGATCGTATCTACAATATCTGGCGCCGCTATGTCTTTAGCAAAACCTATCGTGACGCAAGACGGTGCGGTGACTTCGCCGAGGGAGAGGCTTGCGAATACGTTTCATAGACCGAAGCTAGATTGTGAGTGCGGGTAAGAACTATGCTGCTAGATTAGTATTTGTATGAATGCTACTACGTGATACTGATTGCGATTAGTCGAGTAGAGGGTGTCGAATGCCCTTTCCAGGAAGAAGGCCTGGCAAATATCTTTAGGTCCGATTATGAATGGCCTAACTGCCTCCATCCGCTTGTGTCGGAAAGCTCTATGGTAGCGGCCGTGGCCGCGGATGTCATGGCTAGGGCTGATAATTGTAATGCAAAAGTGGCGTGTATGGGGATGAGGTTTGTAGACGGCTTAGAGAGAGAAAGGGCGATTGGGACTGTGTTGGATACGCTGTTTCTATATCTTGTTTGCTGCGGTATAATAAACGGCTACATATTTCTACAGCATATACAATTCGTATGCGTGACATATTCATACTCTTTAGGTGTTCAGCTTTGAGACTTGATTAGTTATATTTACGTAGACAAATCACTAGTTTAACCATCACTGTGTACCCCCGCCAATAGATAAAGGGGCGTAGAAAGCCAGAGACTAGACTGGTGCCCTAGATAAGGAATATCAAACTGTATACGGATAGTGTCCATAGATAAGTCTACGCCAGCCGGTAGAGTTATGAAAGTGCAGGACTCATTCACAGTCCTTTTACTCCGATTCGCAGGGGATATGAATTCCTCGCTGTATCACGCAGACACCATTCGTGTACTATCCCACTCTATACACTTCATAAAAGCATGCCTAAATCATCAAACACCCTCCAGCAAGTAAGTTGTCACGATATCCTTATTTTAATAAACTATTTGAATACTAAATGCTCCCGTCATTCAATAACAGCTCCAGTAACCCCCGAAACTCATATTTGAACAAAGTTATTCACTTGTGATTCAGGATTACCAGGTAGATGAGAAGAATTGACCTCGTGATCCGAACTCGCAAAACAAAGAAGCAGAAACAGGACGAGAGAATGTGCTTGGTTGGTGAATAACAAAAAGTATGATAGCAGACGAAAACACCCCGGAAGGGAAGACGCCCGAAGAAAGCCTCGCAAGTAGCGCTACACAGACAATTTTGCAAGTATAAGATGTAGCAACTGTAGCGATAATTGGAGAACCAAGTCAGTAGAATAAGCATTGCAAATTAAGGTCAATGGAGTGTGATACAGTTGGTGTTGCTGCATTGCAGTTTTGAAACCGAGGGATGCGATACTTGTGAAATAGTAAGATAGTCGGTCTTAGTTGTAACTACAATCTACGTATTCGGATGAGAACAACAAAAATAACAATGACAGTTTTTCGCATGGAGACATGATACTAGTTGTAAAAGTGACAACAAGAAAGCATTACATTTAGCCGATACTCTCCTCCGATATTTGAGTTTAATAGACAATCAAAACTTCTGTACTCCCGATTGCTAAGCTGCTGTAGATTTGAAGGCAATAAGTTCTACGGTCAATTACAGTAATTTCGGACACAGTATAAGGAAAGCTAAGGACCCGAATGAAAGTTCCGTAACTCGTAGCTAGGGCAGGGGAATTATTTGATACAGTACTCAGTAATGGCAGTGCTGGTAGATCCGTCCGCACCAAAGGAATTAATTTTAGGCAAAGACCTACTGCTATAGTCAGAACTCCACCGCTTCATAGTGTATCCCTTGACATTAACGGAACCTCTCACCCCTTCTAGGGCCCACGACCATTCTAAGATCTGGTATCTAATAAAGACGACTATTATATTTAAGGACGGGAACTTTAGGCTAAAGAATGTTCAGCGATTCGGATGAGAAGTCCGGTAATATGGATGAGAGTATGCAGTTTCAATTGTAGCAGTAAAAGCGACGACAAGAAGGTTTTACACTTAGCTGACGTTATCATCTGATCTTCTTTTTGACGATTACACAGTCTGAAGAGTTTTTCAAAATGGGGCAGGAATTGAAACCTTCCTGTGGCTTTCGGTGTCTGTTGGCAGAAACAGGAACCTCCTACTACGAAGCCATGTTGATTAGTGGTGTCGCTGGACTGCTGTCTGCATATCGAAAGTCCATCTTGTTAAGGCAAGAATAAATAGATTTTCTAGCCATTGCGGCTCTACCTGTGTTTGCGAATGATGGGTAGCAAACTGACGTGATTGCGTATGGAGATGAGACGAATATTGACTCCACAAAAAAGAGATGACTCATCTTTACGAAACTACGGCATTCTGCAATTGTGAATTTCTATAGTATCATAAAAGTGAATTTACTCCGCTATTTCGAGCATTGGGAGGTACTATATATGAGAAGCGACCCTGCCTTTTATTATGCATCTGTAAACCCAGCTCAAGGTTCTTTGGCTGCTGTAGCATGTTGCTGCTATGCTGTGCTTGAGGCTGGTTGGGTTTATTCTTACCCATCTGAACATTTGCCGGGGTATAAAGTGACAATCTGAATAAAACAATGATCTAATGGGATGAATATCATACCTGATGGCTCTGTCATCTGCATAGTACGAATATTTACCAAATCCGTGGCAACGGTGCTTCCAACCGGGAGTTTGGTCATGGAGCAGATTGGTTTTGTAACTTCTCTGCTCGCTGAATGTCGAAATTAATTTTCTGGGTATTAGTAAAGGTAGTAGGTTTCCATTTGCGCTTCTCGATCAAGCAAATCTTGCAATGGGATGAATCAGGGATGTTGGGATTAGAGTTGTGAAGAGGTGAGATGAAATAGATGGCAGACGTGACTGATTAGGTGAGTATTCTGCCATTATGATCTAAACAACTCCACAGCTATCACTGCCAATCCTCTTATCTGTGTTTGTAATTTTAAAATCCTACAGAAGACCTCCCTTAGTCTTGCAGCCAACGTGAATGCCCTTGTAAAACACGCTCTTGCTGGGTTAATTTCAGCCCCCCCCCCTTGTCGCTCGGTGCAGAACAGTGGCTGGAAATGCAACCTAGAAAGATGGATTCCCGATGGCACTAACCTTTAAATTCACCTAAAACTTCGATTAAAACTCAGAAATCTTATGCCAGATCATTTCCTGGAGACAAATAATCTCCTAATTAATTCAATACTGCATATAGCGCTTTGGTATTTATTTTCCGGTTATGCTTTGGTGCGATGATTGGACTTGAGATTTAATCACTATTCACTAGATTTATTATACAATCAGACGGCAAACAGTTTCATATTTTTATTACTTTTCGATATACACTCTAACCAACGGGATGTCACGATGCTCAAACCCAAACATAAGTGCTCGAGTCACTGGCAATCGCATCATTCCCTCACGAATCTGATTGCCAACTTGGCCGACGCGCGTGTGGACTTCTTCTAGCAGTCATAAAAGATTCGCTGGAGATCAGAAAAGACTTGTTGGGCCTGGTTGAGTAATTTAATAAATCGGGGCTGGCCTGATACAAGACTCAATAGCGTCTCCGCTGCATTGAATATTCTATATCCTTTCTACCAATCACAACACCAGCCACATTTCTTCCCAGCTATTATTAGGGTTCTTTATTCGGGGGAAACAACGGAAGGTTTCAGAAAATGGCAAGTCCATCAAAGAAACAAGATGAAGTAAGACTCGTCAACTCCGTACAGGCGATAACTTGTACCATAATACTTTAGCTAGACAGCTGTCAGCTGGACAAGTAAAAGGATGCCATGAAAACCTCCAAGACTTCCCCACCATCAAGATAAATATTGTGACTCTCTAAAACTGAGGGTGGAACATATAAGCCACAAGTAGAAATCGTACTTCGTGATGACAACGATGACAACTCAAGCATCGACCAAGCTGGCGGATCAAGGAGATTGTCGTTGTGTTTTGTGAGAGGTTAGTATGAGACGGAGTATGCGATGGATAGTAGAGCTGAGATGGGATGATGATTCAATATTAACAGCTAAATATCTTCGGACTCCTGTCGTTGTCCTTGAAGCCGAAGGAGAAAGTTCGGATGAGTCTCAGAGATTAAGATGAATATGAACTATCAGCTGCTCAAATGTCCATAAAATTAAGAGAAATACCAGAAATTATCCACTAAAGAATACGGACTAATATCCAAATCAACTTGAACGAGCGTTACCGCTCATAGTGGACCGATATGCCGTCAAACAATAGCGGAAGTATAAGGGTAAAGTGGTCATTGGCCATGTTGTTACCGAATACTGTATCGGCTTTCGTGAGCTGACGGTAGAGTGCTTGCGACCTTTGCTTTTCGCTCATGACCTTTTAATAAATTCCATACATTTAGCCTTTTGCACTAAACTATGTCACGGCAGTATACAGCTTCCTGATTCGGTAAAAAATACGAAATAGAAAAGGTAGCGTGACTGAGAGTGAATGTGAAACCTTCCTGAGTAATGTTCCCACTTCTTTATAGCATCCCCATCAATATACGATCTTATAAATCCAGGGAATGAGGCTTAAGTATTTTGGGTTACTGGGATGGGATTCAGAGTGTAGATGCCAGTCGCAAAGCGTGGTTACAACCTCCTTTCCTTTCTACCACATATGTTTTCCGCACGGCTTTGATATCCAGTTGGTAAAGTCAAACCCCGAGTGTGAGCTCTATTTGGTTTGTTATCATTGTATAATCTACAAATCAATGTCCGCATACTCTTCGGCTCCCCACTGTAAGCCTAAAATGGAAACTCCTTACACCTTTGTAGGAGATACCCTTCTAAGCTTCTTCTGGCAATCTGTCTCCTTTCTGCGCCGATTCGTCCAACCCCATAGCCATGATAAACAATTCAAATCCTCAAATGTAATTCAAATAATCAACCAACCATTTCACGATACCATATCTAAATATCCAACTTTCATTTAAGAATCCAATAAGGGTATTCATATCTTGGTGTACCATATCATTTTCTTGTGCATTTTCTCTTCTGCCTTATATTGTATCTAATCCAAATCTTACATGCCCTCTCATCCGAAACCGATTGTTCGCCATTGGTAAAGAAAAAGGGTGTGGTTGTTGATGGCTCGCGTATTATGATGTGGTTGATTGATTGTTTAAATTGGATTTGAAAATTTGAAATTTTTTATTAAGGGTAGAGCTTTCATTGTTTGGATTGGATTTGAGGATTTTGAATGTAGAGTAGATTTTGGAAATTAGTTGTTAATAGTGAGTAGGTTAGTTTGTAGTTTTGGGCTTGGGGGGAGAGGGATGGGAGAAGGGGGGAGGGTGTTTTAATCCCCGGTGAGGTGTTTCTACTATTTCGTGAGTTTAACTTTCCTTGTAATGGAGTGTCTACAATATCACACTTTTGAGTAAGAATAGCCTAGTTAGTTACTCATTTTAAGGTAATTTTACTACTCAGTTCAATCCTATCTCTCGATACACAAGAGAATGTTAGTAAATAAAATCCAGGAGCAATGAGTACTCCACTCGCAGATGGGTTATGATTAATATAAATACAACCTGTATTTTATTCAACGCTTGCTTAAGCACAAACCAGTCTCGGTGATGAAGATTTCGATACAGCTCAAAATGATTGCCTTGGCATTGTAAACGTGACAGTGAGCAGAAAAGATTCATACGAAAAGTCGTAGAAAAAAGGAAAATATGATGTAGGTAAATAGGTTGTATTGAGTATAATGGGTAGTTATAAAAGTAATCTAGGTTATAAGGTTCTAGGTTGAAAATAAGCCTCTGTTGAAACGGATTCAATATGCTTGTATTCTTTTTTCTAATGATTCTAAAACTTCAGTATGCCTCCGTATGTGTTCTACTCGTTTATGCACCTCTCTAGCCCTAGACTTTAGGCCCTAATATGCCTTAACTCTAAGGAAGCAATATATGCAACAGCCTCATTTGAGCTTAATAATCAAAGCTCCCTTTCTGTCGTCGCCAAACAATCGATCACACAACTTTATACTCGGCTAGAAATGCTAGCAACAACATATCCAATATAAACCATTCAGGGATCAAACCCTCTCCACAATCCCTTCCTCCAGGGCCTAAAAGTAAAATATCATTAACAACCAATAAGCAATTTCAAACATCAACTTTCCCAATCTTCAAATCCAACTCAAACAATGAAATCCTCCCGTCTTTGCCAATCTATGAAATTCTCAATTGAGACAATGTATGATTTTAGTTGGATTAACCCATCATTTGATTTGAATCCAAAAGCAGTGATGTAGCCACCAATGTCACCTGTGTCAATCCTTCTCTCCTTCTCTTTGTCTCATATAATAGGATGTTCAATTGATCAAGTTTTTTTTTCTTCTAAATTGAAGAAAGCGATAATGGCACCTAGGAGATGGGTTTTTGATTTATCAACTCAATTTAAGACTTTGAGAGTGATGGATGAAAGTTGTTAATCCAGCATGACATGCTGATGAACTATTTAGAAATTAGAATTTTTAAATCAAATTCCAACAATAGAATCTCTACTCTCAACACACAATTTCAAATCTTCAAATCCAACTCAAACAATCACAATACCATACCTACCAGAATGTCCAACTTCCATTCAAGGAATTGAGAAAGGTTATCTATACCTAATATACTATATCAATTTCTCCTTACCCATTTTCTCTTTTACTATATATTTTATTTAATTTAATTCGGATGTCACACCCTTTCCACTTAAATCACCACAAGCAATCATCCAAAAGATCTCCATCAGTTTGGGGGTGCCATGCTGTACTGAATAGAAGCGTGATACCTAATCGGTCCATCATTCCTCTGTAGAGTTCGGAGGTGAATTTCCCATCTCGGTCGCTTATGATGGCTCTTGGAATACCCCAAAGCAACATGAGAAGGTGATGAATCAGGGCGTGGCCCCATTGTGCGGCTTTCCAATCTGCTTTTCCTGGGATGATTGTAATGGCTTGATACCGGCGTTCGCGGGAGGAGGTGGAGGTGGATCTTGTGAACTCATTTTGTCCTCGTCTGAATGCGCAGGTTCGCTCTTAATATCGGAGTTGTCAAGTAATTGTTGCAGGGTTGGCAGATACTGGAGTAGTTCTTGGGCAGCTGTGGCAGCACGTAGGTAGCTGTTTAACACTCTTCCTAGCTAGATCAGACACTACAATAAAGAACACCTATACCCTACATTTAAGATGGAGGATACGAACGCATTTTCATGGGTCGTCTGTTTGCATTTTTGAATCACTGATTAATAAGATTCCTCGGCCATATCATTCTATTTCATTGTCTAAAAGCAAGTTATACTTTTTAAATTTCTAATT
>JWJA01005828.1:0-10888 GCA_000812885.1 Lanzia echinophila
CAATTTGAATTCTTTCGGTCGGAATCATGATTTTCTACATTCAAATCTTATTTTCTTGGACCACCAGCGGGAGCAATAAAAGTTTCACCACTTTGAAATGTTCAGAAATTTATAATAAATTTAATTATGAATTTCTGTAAAATCTTAATTGAGCGTTATTTTATGCCTAATTATTAAACCCTCAAAATTTGAAGTTGAATAGATCAATGTTTGAGAAGTTATCAGAGATTGAAAGTTGTGGTGTGGTGTGGTGAAATTTTTATTGCAACTACTGGTGGACGAGATATCCAAATCTCACATGAAGGAAAGTAAAGAATACCTAGGTAAGCTGGACCAGGATGACCACAGTAAAACATTGTTAGTGTTCCAGCTGTATCCAGCCAACACGGTCCACCCACCCAGCTAGCCTCGCCAGCCTCGCTTCATCCCATCCCATCACATCCCATCCCATCACATCCCATCCCCTCCCAGCCTCGGACCAGAACCTTTCAAAACAAACAACCCTTTAAAACCCAACCACCACTAGTGCAGTCATACAAACCAGAACCCTCACCACACCCCCTTTCATTTCTATCTCCCATCTCTATCTCCACTATTACCAAAAGAAAACCCCAACAAATCACTAGAAAGAACCCTCCCTCCACCCTAACCTCCCCCGGTGTTCTCATAGTTTTAATCTAAACCAAACCAAACTACTGTACTGTATTCAGATGATCTTGGATGAGATATTCTTAATACTTATGCGTATTTGAGCGTTTCGCTTTTCGTGGAGTTATTGTTTTCTGTTTCCGAGTAAAATACTTACAACTTGGATATGCACTCTAAAAGCCGCCGCGAAAATTGTTCGGCTGAAAGTCTCGCTGAGAGCATATCAGATCCCAACCGAACCCAACCGCTCAGATGGGCATATTTCCAAGCAATCAAGCATTATTACCTCATTGTATTTCTTATCATATTAGAATTTACTTCTTTTTGATTCTAGCAACAATGTATCCATCACCATTTTTACATTTTGGCACATCATTTATTGCTGATACATTTTCATTTCGGTAGCTAATTTACAAAATCAAAGTCTTATTGACTAATGAATCTGAAATGACAATGAATCTGAAAAAAGAACCACACCACTTCCCAATGACCAGCAAGTTTTTTCGTAAACATCTTCTTATCTCTCTGAAAGCCTGGGTGCACAGATACAACAAGTACCACCTGAATATGCGTATTTGATAGAAACCAATCTGAAGTAGTAGCCATGAATACGAACGAACGAACGAACGAACGCACACCACACCACTTTCCAATGACCAGCAATTTTTTTCGTAAACATCTTCTTATCTCTCTGAAAAAGCCTTAGTGCACAAATACAACAAGTACCACCTGAATATGCGTATTTGATAGAAACCAATCTGAAGTAGTAGCCATGAATATGAACGAACGAACGCACATGTCGAGATGAGACTACCTACTTCCGTTTTCTGCTATTGAATCCTATTGAACACGGTCGTACAAACAGTTCGGAAGTCCTAAAGGTTCTCCAAGAAGTCGAGATCCTTATCTGTGAGATCGAGCAGAGATCCTCCGGGAACAGTAGTAGATGTCTCTGGTACTGGCTGGGCGTCAGGCTCATTGTCAAATGAAATCAACAAATCGGCGATTCCGCTTGTGCATTCTTCCAATACGGGCTCTAGCTTTTCGTTGCCTTGGATGACACCGATGACTGGCGAGTGAGTGAGACCAGAGGAGTTTGTAACAGGCGCATCGGAAGTGATCGTACTTGGAAACTGCGTCTCTTCCAATGCGGGTTCTGTGTGCTCACAGGTTTTGATAACACGAGGAATAATTGAGCGAACAGGACCCGATGACTCTCTGACACGCTTTCCATCAGATGTAACCTTAGTCGGAATCCATGTCTCTTTAAAGACGAGATCTTCCTCCTTAACCTTTACCATTGACTTTTTTTCGAGCCGCGCCTTATCGATTTCTTTGTCCGCCTGAGCGGCGTCAAAGGTTTTCCAGGCAAGATGGCCCGCAGCCTGAGATGACTTATCTGCTTGAGGTGCCTTGAAATTCAGCTCAAGAAGACGACTTGCGGTTTGAGGCGTGTCATTCGATGTGAGCTGAGTATTCTTTTGAGGGGAGTCGGAGAGAGAATCATGTGCGGCAAGAACACTCTCGAGGCCTTCGTAATTAAGTGCGTTTCGCGGATTATCTGACTGGATAGGACTTAAACGGGACACTTTAGTCTTGCACTCGTCGCAGCGACAATTCTGACCACACTCATTGCTGCATCCGTGACCACATTTTAAGACTCTTGGACAGGGCGCCTTGCAGATCACACGGTCATGACCAATTGGGTGGCATTTGTATGGACACAAATGACCACAGGGCAACGTTCCACCACAGCGTTCGTGGCAGCCTCCATCTAAGTCTGCCCAGTGCTCCGGTTCGTTAACCTGAGTATAATACCCATGGTTGGAGCATACTAGGGTCATCTTGGAACCATACTTTCCTTCCTGCAGCATATGCAGGAAAATTGGCAACCATAGTCCTTCCCGTGCTCGCTCAGAGCGTCCTGATCCTTCTTCTCCCGCGATTGACTTAGCATTCCCAAAAAGGTAAAGACCTCGTTGGGCACGAGATAATGCAACAACTGCACGATTCTTACTACGTAAGAATCCGACATTGTTGAATTTATTGCCTCTCACAAGAGACACCAAAATGACTTCATTCTCCTCTCCTTGGTATGCATCAACGGTAAACACCTTGAATTTGGTAATACTGGCCACTCGTCTGGCAAGCTCCTTCATAAGGAGTTTCCGCTGTCCATTATAGAACTATTGATGTATTAGCAGAAGGTGGTGAATTAGGAAGGGAATTTATACATACCGTAAGAACAGTTATCTTTGAGGCATCAATGCCATTGAGCACAAGGTAATTGAAAAATCCGGCGACCATTTCGGCTTCTTGTGGGTTATAACAGCTCCTATTGATATCCTTACGTTCTTCCCATTCATGAGAGAAGAAAAAGGTATCGGTACCACCCATGCCTGGAACTGGTGGGCGATTCGACTGCCGATCTAACACCGATGGATGGTCATGCAGGTCTGCATAGAACGGATTGGGCTCTATGCAAAGCAGTTCCCGAATTTCGGGAATCATGCGTCGTTGTTTATTCAACATGGTATATCCCATTCCATTATTGACGAGTCTTTCGAACAGTGAAATTGCCATATAGTACGGCGCATGCTCAAATCGGCCAAGCGTCATACTTGCCTGTAGTTGGCGGTGGTCTCCGACAAGAATCAATTGCTGCAGCGTAGGCAGAATACTTGCTGTAACCTTTGCTTCAAGAGTCTCCGCTGCCTCTTCGACAAGCAGGACAGTTGGATTCAGAGCCGCAACGAGCCCCCGGTACTTAGACAAGCCAGTTGTGGTACAACCAATGACCTTTATGTTCAGATGTTCAATAAGTTTGACATCACGTTGCCACTGTCAATCTTAGCATATGAATAATTTATGCACACAGTGGCGACTCACCTTCGCAATTTTGATGTCGTCCATAACTTGTTGATAGCGAGGCATCAGACGACCATACTCATCAGAAAGCCAGGTGTAGTACTCGGTCTCCCAGTACTGGTAGATAGCACCTCTGTGGCGTTCTGGGATATCGAAAAGACTTTCGACCTTTTTGAGAATCTTTTTTGGGTCGGGTTTACCCGCATTGCGGCGACCTGGTGTAACACGCCCTGTAAGTCCACGCCTGAACGTCACCCAAGTTCCCGAGATCCCCGCGTCCCTCTCCTCCCCAAGATGGCCTTCGGCTTCTGTCTCTTGTAACACCTCTTCCTCTTGATCGAAATCTTCTAGTTGAAGGCCATTGTCAACAACTGGCGCTCGAGAGATACGCGTTGTTTTATCCCCAAGCCCTATATTGGCATTAGTAAAATTCATGAGAGCAACAAATCATGTTGTCCGAGATATACATACATGCGGCTAGAGGATCATAATGTTTATCTCCAGTGTCTACCGAGCTTGACCAACCTGATTCAAAAAAGGAATCGTAATGATCTTGAGTCATTACACCAGACTCTCTCAGAGCCTTTGCTGTTAGAAGATCATGCCCAGTGATCGGCTCAAGTAATTCTTCAATCGCAGTTACTAAACGGCTATGGTCACTTACTGCTCTCTTAACATCGCCATGGACACTAGGTGGCAGACCTTTCGTCGCGAGACGAAGTTCGTATGGTGTTCGAGCCGTAATGACATTGTTGATTTTGTCAAATCTGCCCCCAAGACGTACGAAATTAGGCTCAAATGCCGAAATATGGGTGAGCAATTGGTCCAAGGCATGGTTCGTCTGTGCAGCAACAATTATTGGGCCTTCCCAAAATTTCATATTGCTCACTAATACCTTCAACGCCTGGACTGACGTGAATGTTTTACCAGTACCGGGCGGCCCCTACAAGTATTTGTCAATGTTAGGAATAGGAGACTTAAAACGACTAGCTTTTGCTAAAAGAGATGGGAAGTGGAAAACGCACCTGCACAATTGCCAGGCTTTTAGTGAGCATACGCTCACAAGCCGCAAGTTGTGATTTGTCCATCCCTGATTTAGGTAGCAGGGGGAATTGGCTCAAAACATCGACACTAGATAGTTCGTCTGCTTCCTCATCTGTAAGAGGCTGGTCACAGCTTAAGCTTGCAATGGAAGTAAGATCCAGATTTCGAATTTCCTTGAGGCTATCTGGCGGTTCAATGTCTTTATCGATGTCGATGAAGTATTTCTGGATAAAGGATCTAACATTGTAAGCACCCACTCACTGCCTTTGAACTTCCGCTTGATGAAATACATACGTATCTTCAGTTGCCAATTTCTGCAATGATACAAGCACATGTCGACTAGATTCAAATAGTCCCACTCGAGGTTGTAACATGATATATGCTGCTCAAAACTGTTAGTAATTGTGGATGTTCAGGAAATCCCCCACTTACACTCGGCAGGATTCAACGGGATACCGTTATAATCACCCCAGAAGAGTTCAATCATCGGCGGATCACAGTCCAATCCACCTTCGATGGGACGCGCTGCGACGATTGCCACCTTACAGACCGTGCCAAATTTATCGCTAGAGGGACTCAACGCGACGATACTACCTGGCGTGAGCCGGCTGGACTGCTCCCAACGAATTCGCTTCCCTGCCCTGTTGCACGAGAATTCTATGCGACATGCTGCACCAATGTGACTCAAGTGTAGTCCGACCACATGAACCTGGAACAAAGTCAGCAATCCGCTCAGTATTGTAGCCATTCGCAACCTACATCTGTATAAATGCATAAAGTTTCGGTATCATACATGTCAGCATTTTTTTTGAATTCAGCTACCCCTTCCCGAAGGGGTGCAATTGCATCCTCGCGCAGGATTTTATAATGAAAATCAAGATACTTTTCCTTAGACTCCCAAGATCCATCGATCTTATTATGAGGCAAGCGAGGGTCAAAATTCTCAGACTTTTGGTAGTCTAATGGCTCTTCCGGGGCATTTGGGTCATTCCATGTTATGTCCTCTAGTATTTCGTTGGGTGTTGGGACTTCAGGTAAGTTTCTCCAAGCTTGCTCAAAATTGTGTTTGGCATAAGATTTCTTTACGTGTGTTCTCAACACACTGAGAGTCTCAGAATTTGAAGCCATCTTCAATATGTATGGTTGCGATCTGAGTCTGATGAAAAAAGGTCAGTAATCACTTGACAATCTTGTCATGGAGGGCAAAAATGTACAAATCTTACAAATCTTGGTGGGAACTGCTCAGATCTCAACTTGAAAGAGCTGAGAGATCTTTGAGATAGGTTTTGAGATATGTTAAGAGGTCCGCGGATAGGTTAACAGGTCCGCGGATAGGTCGAGGCACGTGAGTGTGTGTGTAAATTGTTTAGCGACTTCTAAAAGGGGCACCGGGTCAGTCCAATCATAAATTCAACAAGAACTCATGAATATTCATTTGCCTTGATGATTCCTGCCATGGCAAGACACAAAGAAGTGGCATTCTTATGAAAGTGATGACTTACCTGATGAAAAGAACTGATTGAATTTATGGCAGAACAATACAAAGTGAGACTTTGTGGAAGCGCCTTTAGATAGCGCCTTTAGATCGCGCTTCCTCAAGAAAAGAATAAAAGAACTCAGAGTTGAATAATGGTGGTATTTAGTCCTGAAGGTATGTTCAGTAAGCATATCTTGATAATTCAGTTGTGTTGGATTGACCTCACAAATTGTGTAAGCAATTGACAATTCCGTTGTTGTACTTGTTGTAAGTAGATCGTTTCCAAGCTCTTGATTGCAGGAAACAAACAATGGTAAAAAAAATATTTAGAATGAACTTAGATTCGGATTGCTATGGTACAGAAGTTTTTCTGTGAAAAGGAAGTGAGTATAAAATTGACAATCAATACTCTTGTTTGATGAAAGTATGGGTTTAGAATGTTGAAGAGGTGAGTAGCAGAAGGAGAATTGGTTATTATTTTTTAGGAATCGGTTAGGCGAGAGAGAGATACAACACCAAATTTTGAAATAAATTCAGGGAAGATTCACTTTTCGGGAGGTCTGATAATTACTAATAAGGAAGGGAAGGTAAAATTTTGAAGTGGGGGAAAGAACTACCTAGGTACACTACCCAATTTAATAAAACACTTCGACTTTTCAAGTTCATGAGAACCTCGTCGTCAACAATGAAATTTGATGATTCAGAATAAAAATAATTAAGTTGTTGCTTGCAAACTGGGTAGATACATATATGTGCAAACGAGAAAATGAAACATACCTAGGTACCTAATTTGGCGTGTTGCATTGCATCAAAAACATTTTTTGGGCATGCATATAAGAAAGATATCTGAATTCAATTGTGATGGACTACCAATATGATATAAGTTATGGAAGAACAAATAGAAATAAAGCTTTATTAAATATTTAATCTTTTCCGCCTATCACCAAAACAACACAAATTCTGGAGCTGGCTGGGTGTGCCAGCTCCAATAGCCATTTTGTATACAAGATCATAACTTTATGAGCTTGCTATAAAAGCTAAGGTTCAATACACAAAGAACTGATTACCTAGTATATTTTCCCGGTATATCAGCAACTTTCAATTCAAGATATTCCAAATAAGGGAAAGGGTAGCAAGTTGTGTAAATCAATACTACTTGAGCATTCAAATACTCATGGTGCCCTCCACTAATAGAGCTGGCAAGATGGTATCCCTCACTACAAGAATTGTCATTTTGTAGAGCAAAGGTTGGTTTGAAAGCTACTTACCTTTTCCATACACTGGAGAACCTCCACATAGCAGCTATGATTGAATGAAAGGTGCGACATCTTTAAGTCGAGGGACTTCAGTAGTGCATACTTGAGATGAATAATCGAGCCATGGCACATGTGAATTGCACATGTCCCAAGTATTTCGAAGCACTTTCAAACAATGCCTAGGTGAAGATGTATGTATGACCTATCTAATAAGCTATGGAACAGTCAAGAACCCAAAGGTGGTGTCCAAAAGATTGGTTATAGTTCATGTTTCTATATAGCAAAGGTACGGAGGAAAAAAAGGGGGGGGGAAGAATCTCCCTGAAACCGATTCAATAGTAGTACATAATCAACCCACGAGACTTGGAGATGGAGTTGTCTCTATGACGATTACCATGAGCCTGATTTGGTTGTGCTTTCAAATGCTCATTCTCCATGCAAACTGCAGGACAAAAATTCAAGCCATGTTGTTGAAAGACTCAGCACGGAGTTTGCATGTATTTTACACGGAATATTATGTAATAGGATATTTTCTAACTATTTTAGGTTAGCTTTATCTAGCTTAGCCAGCCAGGCTGAGTCAACTTTTACTCCAAGTCAAACCCAGCCCTAACCCGCGAGCTCAAAAGCCCCATCCCCGGCGCCAGCCGGGATGAAGGCCGAGAACAAGCAATTCTGCCAATAAACCCAAGTTTATATGTTCGCCGGAATATTGTGCAGGGAACGCACTCACACTACTAGTATGTAGTAAAGAAAAATGTACACGTGACCCGGCCGCTTATGCCGATGGGCGGCTGCTATCCGCCAATTTTAGTTCTGCCACGATGATTCCGTTCCCCAAGACAATTATCAATTTCCATTCAATTCAACCATCTGATGAACCTCAGTGATTGGAAAATTATTTATCAATATTTATTCGCGTGAACTCAAGCAATTGCCATTGTGATCCACTTCTATCTGGTTAAATATCAAAGTGTCAATAGCCCTGGAGATCAATATATTCTGGAGTTTCTTTCTTCCCCAGCATCCTTGTGGCCCCGCGTTCCTTGAAGCCCCGAACCACAATAGCTAGCACCAAACGCGGATTTCTAAACCCGCAACAATCTAGAAGCATGCCACGGATGAGGTTAATATAGGAGTCAATATGGTCGATTTTGCACTGGACGACGATGATCGTGGTAGTCGAAGCTTGTATTCCGTATCGTAGAAACTTAACTAATTCAACCTCATAGAATCGAATGCGAGCTCCGATAATGAACAAGATGAATTGATGGAGGATGCAGATGATCTCGACAATGAAGGAGATGGAGATGGGGACGGTGATGGTGATGGAGAAGGCGAAGATGACGATGAGAATGACGACGATAATGGGGATGAGGATCAAGACGATGGGGAAGGTGAAGACGATTCACCTTCACAGATTAGAAGATCAAGTTTACCCACAACAAATGCGAGTTCGTTGGATACACCGTTATTGGGGCAGGCAAATGGCATCGGCCCTACTTCTCATCCGAATCCGACCTTAACAAGAACTTCTGCCTCACCTCCGCATATATCAGCGCCGCTGTCGTCTCCGAGATTACGATTTGAAATTCGAGCCGAAGCTCTTCACGCCTCTACATATGACATTGTGCCGACAATGGCTGCGCCGCAAAGTACGTCGATAAATGCAATCACGGCTACCCCCGATATGAGGTATTGGTTCAGTGGGGGGTCGGATTGTTTCATACGAAAATATGACGGCGTTGCAACAGTGAACGGAAAGACGTTGCTGACAGTGGCTCAGCGTCATCCTTTCGTGGATAGTGTAGTTAAAGCAGGCGTACTCATGAGTTACTGGGACAATGAAGAGCCAATAAGTAAAGGCCCACCGAACGAAGAGCATCAATTATCTCCGGTTTATTCGCTTGCAGTGCAATCCGAAGCTCTCTGGATGTTATCGGGGCTCGAGTCAGGAAATATAAATCTACAATCTGTACGGCATGATGAGGGCAAGCGTATTGCTGTCCTGTCGAAACATACATCGGCAGTATCAGTTCTCACTCTTGCACGCGACGAAAAGTCTGTGTTGTCAGGAAGTTGGGATAAGAAAGTATTGGACTGGGATCTGAATAGTGGAACTGTTAAGCGGTCTTTCGAGGGCAGTGGTGGCCAGATCTCTGCAATTGAAATTCGCCCAGCCTCGACTTTGCCCGTACCAGAAGAATCCGGCGAGCCAACACCACAAAATGGGACATTCTCAAGCAACAATGAGGAAAAGCCTCACTTGAATGGCGGTTTCAATGGATCGAACGGTATCAACGGAGAAGCTGGGAACGACGATGCTCCCGGATCACCTGCAGATTCTCTATTTGGTGGCGGAACTGATTCTCTATTTGGCGATACTGATGGCATGGGAGCACCCTCAGGCGGCAATTTTGGTGATGACGAAGATGAGTTCTCAAAAGCTTTGGAGATACCACGACCAGACTCACAGGGCGATTTAAATATGGCCGATGCGCCTCAGCCAGCAGTTGAAGAGCCTACCCCGGTCACACAGGATATTTCAGAGCCGAGTGCAACTAGTTCAAATACATTGAATGGTCTACCCCATTCTGAAGAAATCGTCGAAGCAAAGACTGAACCTGAAATGCAAGATGCTGCTGCGACTTCCGATTCAACATTTCTTGCTGCGTCAATTGATGGAAGTCTTCGTGTTTGGGACCGTCGTCAACCAAACCCAATTGCTAGAATTCTTACCCGAACTGGAGTCCCCCCTTGGTGTATGGCGGCTTGTTGGTCCCCCGACGGAAATTATATCTATGCGGGCCGGAGAAATGGCACAGTTGAGGAATACAGTCTACATAAAGGTCTCAAACTTCCAGACAGAACCTTCAAATTCCCTAATGGAAGTGGTGCCGTTAGTGCTATGAGGGCCATGCCTAATGGCAGACATTTGATTTGGTATGTACAGAAGACGCATTTTGACAATTCTACTAACGTACCCCTAGTGCATCCCATGATATCCTACGGTTGTATGATCTCAAGCAGCCTGCAACCAAGTCGCATTCTACTGTGCCATTCCTTATCGTTCCCGGTCCACCACGAGCAGGCGTCATATCTGCCCTTCACATTGACCCGACGTGTAAATATATGATATCCGCCGCTGGAAATAGAGGCTGGGAAGGCAGTACCACCGAAGTACTCATCGGTTATGAGATTAATATTCCGTCATAATGTAGAATTTTGTCTGTATTCTTTCACACATTGTAAATTCGGTGCTCGGCTCATCCACAGCACCATACTGTGGTAGAAAGAGTTTGGAAATATTTCTTATGAGATAAGCATCTTCAGGCCGGTGAGTTTATCAGATACATTGGCGGCGTTTGGTGTATTTAGGAATACCATGGGCTTTAAAAGGTGGCGTTAACAGATAGTTCGCATCTACAGTATGACAATTTTATCATACCTAGTATTTAGCCATAATGGATGAAGATTTCGGTATATCAGAGTTGTATTACTTTGAGGGGCAGCAATTTACAATTTTTCCTTCAATTCTCCAATAAGTTGGCTAATGTAAAAACACAGACCCGGTCACGTAGATCCGTTGTGATAC
>JWJA01005830.1:0-13250 GCA_000812885.1 Lanzia echinophila
TTCCAGTTTGAACCATAGGAACACAACCGGCTCTTGTCAACCCTGTGCATTAGATGATTGGAGAAGGATAATCAGCCATTTGTTTCAAGTTTTTTTCTTCTCTTTCTATTTGTTGGGGGACCTCGTATGGGAAAGTATTATTTTTGGTTGTTTGCCAATTTAGGAAGTATGGTTCTGAAACATTTTTCCTTCGGCATATAGAATCATGTACTTACGTGGCTGAATTGTCAAATCAAGTTTACAATATGTATTCAAATGGATTGATTGGGTTCTTTGATTCCTTTGCAATTGGTTGGCGATTTGGGCTGTTGGTATTGGAAATGGTTTGTTTCTCTCATATATTTTACTAAGTTTGCAATAGTTTATAGTATCTTTTCCCAGATCAAATCGCTATTGCTCGACCCATCAGCCCCCTTCACAAATCCCACATTTCTACAGAAACAGAACTTCATTCAAGATGGCTACATAAACCAATATCCCGGCATGTACTTGTATTCCTCTGCCAACAGTTACCCCTCAATCTCACAGCCACTTCGGAGTCTCCAAGCCTTCATCACATCACCGATGTGGCGAGGAGTATGCCAGTGTTGCGAAAGTCACATTCGGATTGATTGATAGATAAGCAATTCAAACATGTATATTCTTGCGCGAATTTATTACTGGCACATACATGCGTGAAAGAAGCTCATATTTTCATTAACATATCATACAGTTTGCCAAACCGACCAAGCAAATGCACCCCATAAACCCGTTTTGTAGGCTCCAACTTTAAGACGAGAATCGAATAATGCTCATGCCTGTTACCATCCTTTTCCGCCCCCATGATATTTCCATTGCCTTACCATTCCAAACCCCATACTAGCAAACCATTACGAAAGAGGAAATTATTAACCAGTCTCAGTCTCCACGTCCGGTTGCCTACCATTTAAACTCGTTTTCTTCATCACTTTCCTAACCGCAAACTTCGCCTCATCCTTCGCAAATGCCAGATTCCTCATCGGCTTCCACTGCATGAGACCTCTCTGTTTCCTATGCAGTCCTTTCGAGTTCTCCTTGTAATTCTTGATTTGACCTATCGGATTATTTGAATGAGTCGAACCATTATTCTGCCCTTCATCATCAACTGGATCGCTCGTTGCATCGTGGATACCAAGGTCCGAATCATCGTCGGAATCTGTGCTGGATGCTTCCGATTCGTTGGTATTAACGCTCATGTTTTCATTCAATTGACCCTCAACATTTCCACAAGACTTAGGAGCCATGCTGGGATAGTCAGAATCTTGATATTTGGATGGACCATCCATATTAACATACTGAGCAGGATCTTGCCCGAAAGCGCCACTCCAATCTTTTCCATCTTTATCCAACCATTGTTGTTTCTCTTCCTCTTCAGCTTGGGATAGAACATCTCGACCTTGTGTCAAAGATTGATCATGGAGTTGTTGAACAGCAGGCGGCAAGTCTTTCGTAACCGTACGGCTTCGAACACCTTCAGAATGGCACGCTTCCCAGGTTTCTTGTGTTTCACGAGAATCGTTGTCAGAAACAAAACGATCGTGATCTTCATCAGTACCAGCTTTGAATCGACCACGGAACTTCAGACGTCCAACTTCCTCAATTTGGATATCAGGAATATCTCTGAAGTTCTCTTCAGTGATGTAGTTTTGTGTCAATCTCATTCCTTTATCGGTTTTCCATATTGGGATGCTGATCTCTTCTTCCTTGTTATCTTCTAGATGATGTAACCAAATGGCGGCGTAAGCATCTGCACCACGTTTTCCTGTGACGTGAAATTCGAACACAATTGGTGAACGATATCGATATTTGACTGGAAGTCGAACATTGTTCTTTCCTTCCTTCCTAGCAAGATCCCAAAAGATTCCATCACCTTCCTCGGTTTTTCGGCATTGAGTTCTTGGAATCTTTCCGACACTTCCACCTGTTCGAAGTTTGAGTTTGCTGTTGGCACTGTAACCAGTAGCGATAATTTTATCCGAAGTAAATTCAAATGTTCCAACATCCCATCCTAGTTGTTGTGGTGGTAGTCTTGTTTCAATGCTTCGGAAGAGGAGGGAAATTCTGATACGGCCAAATCCAATACCGCCATCCAAAGGATACCATCTTGTCACCTGAGAGCTAGTCTGAAACAGATCCGATAATTTCAAGGGAACAACTCCAAGGATGGGGTCATGCTGTCGCATACGTTGATCTCGAACAGTGACGGTGACAATTGCTGATCTCCAATCTCGGATGAATCTTTCCGTACCGGCATTGAAAATAGGCTTGGAGCTGACAACTTTGGCACGGGTGCGATAGACCTACAAGAGTTAGTGGAAATCATGAAAGAAAGAAAAACATGCATACCAGTTCATCATTGAAGAGA
Source organism: Lanzia echinophila (assembly GCA_000812885.1). Classification (NCBI taxonomy): domain Eukaryota; kingdom Fungi; phylum Ascomycota; class Leotiomycetes; order Helotiales; family Rutstroemiaceae; genus Lanzia; species Lanzia echinophila. Next base: position 2,384 of record JWJA01005830.1, read on the forward strand.
ATTGTACAGTAACTGCTCGGTAATCTCTTGTGCTCTTCCTCCTTGTTCTCGCCGTATTCTTGTGCGGGCTCAAACTCTTTCCCTTTTCTATTTCCATCACTCCCCTTCATGTTTTGCAATTCAAGGTTAACGATTTGATGAACGACGATACTGCAAATACCACTTGGCCACAATGGGTCAGGAGGCGTGTGAATAACAGCATCTTCCTCGGCGTTGTCAATACTTCCCTTTGCATCTTGCAATTCTGCCTTATCCTTCAACTGATCGGGAAGATTGACATCCTTTCCGTGTGTTCTGAGTGCAGGTCTGAACTGTGGTTTACCAAAATATCCTACTTCCCAATGAAGTTCACCGGGCATGCTACTGTCAGCATCCATGCCACGAAGTTTTGAAACTTGTGGATACATCTTTCCAGGATGTTGAATCATTTTCTGCATTGAAAGTTCGACTTTACCGACAACGTCGTCAGAAGTTGACCGATCAGAATCCCAGAGCTCCATGGAGAGTTGCTCGTCCACTTTAATGAGATCTGGTGTGATGAGCAAAGCGCAAGTTTCTTCCCAGACTGGATTGAGGTCATCTTGGATGACACGAGTGCAATACATTGGCTTTCCATACTTTGAGAAGCTAACAGTGATATACGGGTCACTGCCACCACCGTCGCTTCCTTTGCGATCTTGTTTACTAAGACCGGTAGCTTTGTGAATCCTGATCCAAAGTATTCCAAGAGCTTCCACATCCTTCTGGATATCGTCACCCTTCAACATCTTACTCATGTCTAGGGTCATTGACTTGGGAGCTACGTATTCGTTGGCTGCAGCGCCAATAGCATAGTTGACGAAATTGGAGATAAGCGGGAGGTTGAGAACGTTAATTCCAGTTTGAACCATAGGAACACAACCGGCTTGAACTTTTGGGAGTCCCATCAAGGTGAAAGTAAGTGCCTTTAGGAATGGTGGTTCCGGTGACATCTGTAGACGTAGCCGAACTGTTCCAACGAGGCCTTGTAGTTCCACAAAGATTGGTAGAGGTCTACAATTGTTAGCAACGTCGAGCTCACACTAAGTAAAGGCCAACTTACACTCCAAACAGTCCCTTCATGCCAAGGTAAAAGACCAAATTCATATGCATGTTCTTTGCCTTATCAGCAGTTCCACCAGATGAGGGTTTGGCGTGATATGCAAAAGAGCATTCCAAGTTGTAATAATCCCCACCTTCTTCGTCTGCTGCCAATTCTTGAGGATCTTTGTTCTTCTCATTCTGTCTGTGGATATCATCCTTCATCTCCTGCACATGTCCGTCGGGGAGTGCTCGTAAGCTCAGGATTCGGAAAGGATTATCTCCTTGATTGATCTCAGCCACACGAACATTCTCAATGACACCGGGAAGTGATGCCTGCATAACATCCTCCAGGGTATCTGCAACCGAGACAAACAAATCGGGATCAATCAATCCCCACATAACTTCTAGGAAACTGTTGATCCATTCGACTGATTCTGGTATAAGGTTCGCAGTGGCCTAGAATATTAGTCTACGAAGAAAGTATTGTTTGGAGATTGGCTCACCGTTTGACCTCTTTGCCGCTCACTATGCCATTCATGATCTCGACCTGATCTAACAATCTCCTTCATAAATAGAAAAACACCGGATGCAACGCATGCACCTAGAGGAATCAAACCAAGCAGAGCCCCACCGAAGAACTTCCCCAAAACCACAATCGATATAAATATCCCAGCAGCGAGTAAAGTTGTCCTCTGCTCGATAGATTTGTACAGAGGTTCATAACTGATCGAAGGTGTTGGATGAAAGAGAATGTTCGTCTTTTCTCCGTGAATTGGGACATCGGAAGTACTTCCAGGCTCTATAGGATCTGGTGGAGCGGTATTATCTTGTTTATATCGATACTCCTCTCCAGATTGTGTTGCTTCCGTCTTCATAGTCGTATCTTTATTGATATTGGCATTTGGAACTGAAAGCTGTTATATACAGAATCAGCACTTTTCCTCAAAATTAATTGGCATTGCTACAATTATCATCATACCTGTGGATCTTCAACAGATTTCATAAAATCTGCATTGACGTCTTCGATTTGTACATCTTTACCAGTTGTAGGATCTGTAACCGTCTTTCTCGTCCCATCAACTCCATGTGGCTGGGCTTGTTGATGATCTGTAGCGTCCCCATTTTGTGTTCTATTACGGGCCTTTGTATCTTGTTCGATTTTGGCATCTCTCTCTGCTTTGTCGGAATCTAGATTTTGCATGAATCTTTGGATATTTGGAATTGGATTATTCCCGGAGTAATGACCCCCGGGTCCTTTCTTGCCTGCATTCGACATGTTGAAGGGGGAATGGTTGTAACCAGGGAGTCATGTACGGAGGTAGAGGAGGAGGGGTATCAGATTAACGGGGATCTCAATCCAAGCTGTATGCAATACAGTTTCAATCAAAATAATGGTTATAGATTGAAATGGTTATTGAAGTAATAGTAGTTATTCAACATTGAGATTTGAATTGATTTGAATTGTATATGTAAATATTAAGAATCTGAATAGTATATAATTTTTGTTTGTTGTTCTCGAGACCAAGAACCAAGGAATCATCCGTTTGTGATGATGTCATTATTGAGGGGAAAGCTCCGGGAGCTTCAATGAACCTGTAGACTTTTGAAAGCTCAAGCTTGGCTTGGTCGTCATGGTGGTAGATCTAGACCAAGCTTTCTAGCCAGCCACACGTTCCACCTATAAATCAAGGAATAAACAATCATAGAAAACATGTGAAAGGGGGAAAACTGAAAATAGTATATCCTCAATTAAAATGTGGAAATTGGCCCCTAAACTTATTTTTGTTTGGCGCAAACATTAGGGGGTGGGGAAAGCTTTGGCAGGATCGCTGACAAGGGAAAGGGTAGCTAAAATTACAGCCTATATTTCCCTGTAGCAGTACCTGACCTTACTGTAACCAATCAATTGGTGACATGCTCTGGGATGAAGACGGATAAGTTCACCTGCATAATCAGTAAATTCTGACCCCACTGGGAATAGTTACAACCCCTCTATTTCTACTTCAATTGCTCCGCTGTTGTCAGAATAATGCTTTTCATTCATCGCAATAATATGCTAATATGGCCGACCAGGCGTCTCTTAAATTAGAGAGTGTACAAAATTTCAATACCATTTCCAGAAAGATGCGCTTTCCAGTGCAATTCATCAATTGTCGTCAATGTATAAATGGCCAACTTCTCTATTCTCCTCTCACAATCGACATAAATGGTCTGATAATATCAAACGATAGAATTCCTCCAAATACCGAAAAGATAGACCTCAAAAATCAAATCATCGCACCCGGATTCATCGAGCTTCAGATCAATGGAGCTTTGGGATTTCATTTTGCCAATTATACAGACCCAATCACTTATCAAGATGGGATACAGAAGCTATCACAATATCTTCCAAGTACAGGCGTTACGGCATTTTACCCGACCGTCCCAACTGTCTCATCCCATGTCTTTCATGATGTTCTACCATTTTTAAAACCTTCATCATCTCCTAACGGTGCCAGTGTATTAGGCGCACATGTTGAAGGGCCATTCCTTGCTCCAAGCAAAAAAGGAGCCCATGACGCTAAAAACATGCACATTCCCGAAACATCATCTTTAGAAGATATCTACGGCGAGCAAAATCTCAAAAGTGTCATTGGGATTGTAACGCTAGCTCCAGAGTTACCTGGAGCATTGGATCATATCTGGAAATTAAGTAACGATTATGGGATTTGTGTAAGTATGGGGCACAGTGCCGCCACTTATGAAGAAGGGATGAAAGGGTTAGAAGCGGGTGCCAAACTTTTGACGCATACTTTCAATGCTATGAATCCTTTACATCATAGAGAGCCTGGATTGGCTGGTCAGTCTTCATAGAGAATAAAGTAACGACCTCGAGCTGAATTCTTAAAGGAACCATTTCTGCTTCATCACCACCTTACTTTTCTCTGATTGCAGATCAAATACAGTAAGTTTATAATTTACATCTGCACCCTGATTCGGGTTCCTATATCTTCGAGATCTATGGAAGTATAGTTACTTTGTCACAGCCTGGTTACTAGTATTTCTATATAACCGATTCGAGTCTTCGTTATATGATACCTTGATATTATCCCGTGTCTATTCGAAACTGGCTTTTTTTTGGCTGCTTTCTTTATTGATACTTTTCCATCTCTTCCTCCCCATCTTCTAACCCACATCAAAAGTCTCCACCCTTCCATCGTATCCCTCGCTTACCACACCTCCCCATCTCACGCTTGCCTAATCACCGACTCTATCGAGCTATCCGGCCTCCCCGACGGTATCTACCCAGGGCACGCACAAATTCCCCACACACAACTCAAGACCGGGAACAAAGTCACTATCTCGGGAACTGACACACTAATCGGAACATGTATCCCGCTGGATCAATGTGTTCGGAATCTGATGGCATGGGCGAATATTCCCGTCGAGAACGCAGTGATGACTGTGACGGAAAATGTGGCTAATGCGGTAGGATTGGAAGATAGGGGGAAATTGAAGGTGGGTATGAGAGGAGATTTTGTCGTCTTGGGGGAAGGTGGAGAGGTGAGGGAAACGTGGGTTTTGGGGAAGCAGGCTTGGGTAGCAGGGCAAGAAGTGAAATAATGGTAATGACAAGTGATAATGGCTCTAGATTCAGGTTGAGAATGCAAGGTCGTAACTAATACAGAGAGGTTAGGATGAGTCGTGCTCGACAAGCAAGACTGACAAGCATAGTGCGGCTATTCTGATGGTGTGCGTGCGTATGCCATTATATTTCCCAGAATCTCTACTATATCAATACATTACATGATGGTCATGTAATCTGGGTCAATACCTTACTCGCTGAGATACGCCCACCCACCCACCTTCCGAGCAAAACACGCCGATATTCGCCCCCGGTCTTCATGCAATGTGGTGCCATATGCGAGACCTAACTTGTTAACCATTTCTTTATCGATCACTTGTTTTCTGAACACTGCTGACACATATTCTTGCTGTCATCAACATACTTCACACTCTTTACTACTGGGCGAGTAACTCAGCCATGAATGTACTGCAACCAATACTTTCCGGGAGGTGAAGAAATCTCTAAGATGGCTACAACAATAATCCAATTCCTGTCATCTGCAATTCTAATTCTTAAAGGTTTTCGCTTTGGAATATCTACTTCTTTTCATCACTCTCTTAACTACCCCGAATCTTCCAAGGAGTTAAGGACCAAAGCCATGGCCACAGTTAATGAATTGATACGCGTTACCCCCACTACTTTCCCATTCCTTTCCGATTCACCAACTACTCCTGGATGTCCATGAGTGCTTGCGCAGAAACTTCATTCTGAGATGACGCCAGGCTCTTACAGTTGGTTGTAATGATTAGTCTATAACCAATACAAATGCATCTGTGGATGTAGTAAAGTTATGGTTGGAGGTGAAATAGATTGTCATCGCTACAATATCATACCACATTTTAACAATGCACCAATTTTTTCTCCCTAGACGGGGCCTTACCTTCTCACCTTTTAACATGACTTATTCATTATTAACATACGCATATCATATAACTCTCAGTTCCATATTTTCATATTATTTCTTTCATCGTATACAATAATCTGTTCATCTACTATGGCACCATGATTGGAGACCAAGGTATTCATTCTTAGGACGAGGCCAAACCAAACCAAACCAAACCAAGGGAACCTCAGAACCGGCACACATCAATATGGTCAATTAATAAGGAATTATGAACCGTGTGATGGAATGCGACCGCGGCAAGCTCCAGCAGCTCGCAAAGGAGTGTACATCCATAAGCAGAATCTGTAGGGAGGAGTTGATGGATTCGTTACGGGCTCAAGCAGACCCACTTGAGAGGATGGCGAATACTTTTGTATCAGGACTGGACTTGCAAATATAAAGTCGAGCTTCGATGGAGGAGCCGCGGTGTTAGTGAAGAATATAAAGGAAATGGATGACAAAATGGAATCGCAACGTCTAGACACAATAAAGAGAAAAGAGGAACTGGATTTGCGACAAGAGAGAATAGACGCACAGTCAAGTCAGATTTGGGGGGAGAGGCAGAAGCTCAATGGGGAGAAGGCCTTCGTTGTTTCTATGCAGTCTAAGGTATATCTTATGCTCACCCAAAACCTAAATCTGTTTATATCTAGTTTGAGAAGTTAGTTTGAGAAGTTAGCATTGAAGACGACTGAGGGTTGTACGAATCATCTGGATTAGATGGATTTGTCGAACCGATTTAGTATCCAACGAACACAGCACGAAAACGCCATACGCACAGAAAGGGTCAACTCGAACCGATTAGAAGAAGAGCGGGATAAGGAAAGGGAGAGGGCGGACAAGTTACAAGGACAAGTCGATGATATTGAGGCAGAACTGTTGGATTAGAGAACCAATCCCAGTGAGGTATCCAGAGAAAGGAAAAGGACTCGATCCATCGATTGTATGTTGTCTTGTATGGGGCACTGCTCGAGGCAGAGCTTTTTTCTTGGTTGGCTGTTTGATGAACCGTCTTGATGTGTAACATTATGAACCTCCGGGTGCTCCAAAGCCTGGATCGTAGCAATGTTTTCATGAGGGTTATACACCAGAGCCCCACTCTACGTGGCTTTGAATTGTGAGAGCTCATGCGGATGTTCTCTCGGATATGGTCCCAGCGGGAGAAATCGATGTAAGTTGCGCATATCAACTTGTGTCCAAGCATTTGGGTGATATGTTGGGCTTGGGAGAATTCCGAAGATACGAGGTTACCGCTAAAGAACTATGGAAGGAATTTGACGGGATTTGTTCGAAAAGTATTTTGTTAGGTGGGATTGATAGTGAACTGCGGTTACACATTGAGCAGAACGGGGGCAAAATAGAGGGATGCAGGGATTGTATCAAAATAAGTGAGGTCTGTATCCAAGTAAGACACGGGGAAGATGGCAAAATTGAATGGAGGAGTTGCATGTAATTGAATTTGGGTTTAAATTTATAGAGTTTAACTCCTTGTGCTAGGTAATTTCCGGTTGATGGCCGTAAAAACCACACTAAAGCCCATAAAGAGCGGGATAAGCAAAAGGAGAGGGCGGATAAGTTACAAGTCAATATCTCAATGTTCAACTTTCATTCAATGATTAGAAATGTTATTGGTATAATTGTTGAGCGAGGTTTGGACATTCAGTTTCTTCATTATAGAAGCTTCTTGTTTTGATTTTTGATTTATCAAGTTGATTTGAGACTTTGAGAGTGGTCACTCGATGGTAAAACAGTTCCCAGTCTTTTCCCCTCACATTTATAATATCTCAATGTTCAACTTTCATTCAATAATTAAAGATGTTATTAATCTAATCACTAAATGGGATTTGGACAATCAAAATTTCAAATATAAAGGGTTTTATTTCGAAAATTTGATTTATTGAGTTGATTTGAGACTTTGAGAAGTGGTTAAGGAATCAGCGATGACAACAACATCTCAATGTTCAATTTTCATTTAACAATTAGAAATGTTATTGATGTAATCATTAAATGGGACTTGAACAATCAAATTGTCAAATATAAAAGTTTCTATTTTAGATATTTGATTTACTGAGTTGATTTGAGACTTTGAGAAGTGGTTAATCTGGTGGTGGTATTATAACTTCTCAATGTTCAACTTTCGTTCGATAATTAGAAATGTTATTGATATATTCATTGAATAGGACTTGGACAATCAAATTGTCAAATACAAAAGCTATATTTTGAAAATTTGATTTATTTATTTGATTTGAGACTTTAAGAGTGGTTAAGGAATTAGTGATGACAACAATATCTCAATGTTCAACTTTTATTTAATAATTAGAAATGTCATTGATATAATCATTAAATAGGACTTGAACAATGCGAGCTTTCGTACCTGGGGCCCAACATCCACGTCGAATGATGCCCGTTGTCTCATATTGAAAGATGAGGTGCCTTCCGCTAGGAAAAGTCCAACTAATGCATAATCATCGTAAAACGTATTGCCGGGGTAGTCCTTAATGCCCGATCCGAGTTTTTCTGGCGTATATAACCAACGTCTTCGGAACCAATCTTGTGGTCCGCGAGGACAAGGGTAAGGGTTCGTCCTCCAGTCATTCATGGCCGTGGAATTTTGAATCATCTGCGCATAGTCGAAATGATTTTTGTTTTTAATTGGATCTACTCGGTACATTCTGCTTCCTGGGTGGGCTGACGAGGGAAACTCTATCTCGACTGGCGCTCTACCTGGTTCCGCGTCTGGATCAATCTGCTGTGTGGCAGCTTTTCTCTTGTCGGCTCCCATTTTGTCAGAGGTAGTTCGATGGATGTTGCCGATTTTGCTGCAATTGTCTTAAAAGTGAAAGGAGAGAAAAATGGTCTCGAGATAGATGTACGTAGCACTGAGAATCCTTTATAGAAAGATTGCTTAAGTAGAGTGGAAACGGGAATCAAAATAATCATGCGAATGACGAATAATGAAAAGGTTGTCGATATTTTTGAGGTTTAAGATTTTTCGGCGACAGGAAGGTATAGATATCGCTTAAGGCTCACCCGATTGATAGTTAAAGGTGAGATTTTCCTGCTGTAAAATGGTGAATATTGCTGTAGATACCAATATCAATGTTGAAGTGAAGACATCTGAACCGGTAACAGTAAATATGAATAGTTATTACCATGCAAGATGAGCTTCCTCGTTTTGGAGTCAGGATACGAGACCACTTATTTAGATTTCATTCGGAGGAACTATTCGTAAACGGTTCATAAGTATAACCCGAGTAAACAGTTCGTTTTATGGATCCATTGCCTTATACAATACTCGCGCCGCCCCCACGCATCCCTAAGAAAAGTTATTTGGTATAGAGTACCGGGAATCAACCGATTTACATGCTTTAAATTGCGGAACTACTTGATTCTGGCTTGGGGGAGAGCGTATTACCGAGTATGGCACCACGGAAGTATAGTTGAGATATTCTTGCAATATGCAATATGCAATATGAGAATCAAAATCTCTCAACCCCTCGCAGTGATTTGCAACTGCCTCATACCATTAGCTACAACAGTTTCTTCACCATGTTCTCTAGATCAGCGCGGCGTTCACAGTTGTTATGACCTACCTAGGTACTATCTGGGTGAGCTAAGTCCTTTTATAGATGTAGATTCGACTGTATTCACTTCTCTCTTTGTCCCACCAATTCACTCTATCAGCATTTCACTTCACTAACACTTCACTCCACTCATTCACTCTCACTCTATTAACACTTCTCTCTTCCTCCCACCAATTCACTCTATCAGCATTTCACTTCACTAACACTTCACTCCACTGACTCACTCTATTCATACTTCACTCCACTGGCACTTTACTTCACTCCATTAGAAACTTCACTCCATCAACCACCTCATTTCCCCGCACCTTCTTTCCCCGCCCCGCATTCAACATTCATATTACCCAACTTTCTTTCCAAAACAACGAGTTCATAAATATGAACAAGAATAAGAGGGTGGGGATTTGGTGGCGGCGACGGCGGCGACGGCGGCGGCGGCGAGAAGGGGGAATGGGATTGTGGCGGAGATGGTGGATGTGATTTATAGGGAGGGGGGAGGTGGAGAGGGAGGTAATGGGAGAGATGGTGGAGGTGATGGTGAGGGGATTGATGTAGGAGGCGGAGAGGAGGAGGACTGGCGGATGGCAAAAGCGCTCTCATTCCCACCCACCGTATTTGACCAATCCAGACAAATCATGAATAGTTACGGGAATCATTTCCAAAGTAAATTCCATTTCTCGATCTACAACATCGCTTACTTCGGGGTTGAGATCTACATCATATACAGCTTCTCGACTTACTCCGTCGTCTAACGACCCAAATATGGGAACTATACCTCGAGATACTACATCAAATCAGAAAACTCGCCCTTCAAATATCACACCTACTCGTTCAGATGCTGATTTTTCTCAAAGTAAAACATCAGTTAATGAGAAGATACAGTAAAGCACTTAGGTAGATCCCATTTACATATTTGAGCACCATCATGCCAATACTGGATCAAACCACAGAGATTCCAGTATAAATATCTGGTTCAGATAGGGGTTTTAGCTTGTATTGTTAGAATCTCCATTCTAAATTATCTTGTACCTTCCTCGACTTGAGCTTCATAAGAAAAAGAAAAAAAGAAACTAAGCGTAATGAATGTTCCCATCCCATATTATTGTTTGTGAAAACCGATTCCCAAATAACCATCATAATAAATTCCACTAATTTCCCATAGCTCAATGAATTCTACGAACGAATTCGGTTTTGCAACCACCACACTCCCGTTCAAACCCGGTTCAAATCCCCTCCACAGACATATTTGCGCCGTCATCGTTTGCTCCACCCAAATTCTCATTGTTCCCCTCAGTTCCTCCACCATTCTCGACAACGTCACCCATATCTATATCCTCATTACCTGGATCTGAATGCATAAGATCTCCGGTTTCAACAACATTTATATCTGTATCCTCATGAGTCCCTGGAACCGAACTGGCTTCAGCATCCACGATGCTTCCACTTCCACCAATTCCGACATTCGGATTCGCACCGCTTTCCTCAGAAAATGTTCTAGTTGCTCTCAAATCCAAACCCCCCTTGAAAATCTGGGATTCCTCCATGACAGTATCCGAATTCATGTTGACACTGGGTTCCTCGCCTGGATCTCTGCGATTAACATCCTGCATACCTTGTGCATTTGTAGAAGAATACAGTTCCTCAAGTTCTCTTCCATATCCTCTTCCCCCCAACGCCGAATTCTCTTGTTTTGTCTTATTTTGATATGTCATCCGGAAACCATCCGCGTACTTC
>JWJA01005831.1:0-11622 GCA_000812885.1 Lanzia echinophila
CGAAAGACGTATAAACTGTTAAATCTGGTATGACATAAGGGCAGACATCACAGCGGGCACTATGAATCCTTGCGACGACAGAATATATGTGCCCCATTCTCAACGCCAAATACGTTTCAGCCATCTATCGCGTTCAGCAAACCTCCGACGCCAATACCCTCACATATTACTACGCCCCTCATAAGGGCTATACCAAAAGATGATGCAGATACCACTACTCTCTCTTCAACCCCTGAGCTATTATCACCCACTACAGCGTCCACTGCATCCCTCACAAACACCAATGGTCGCAATTCTGGAGATTCACTTGGAAATAGTCATCATCTCTCTACTATAACGTCCGGATCGGCTACCATAACCACCCCGTCATCTAAATCGCCAGGCCCTACTTCTGCTCCTCGAGATTCTGATAGTAGTAGCATGCGTTCAATTGGACATTCCTTGAAGAAAAGAGTTTCGAGCACGCTCAGTCGTTCATCACCCACATCATCCTCACCACCAAATAAATCCAATTCCCACAAAGAAGGCTCCCGAACATCTATTGGCGATGTTGTCCGTAGTAAACGGAAAAAGAAGGCTGCTGATAGATGGTGGAGAATAAGCGATGACAAGATAAAGGAGAGCAAGACCAGTGAGGTTCTAGGTATGCAGAAAGAGGTATACATGTTATTTTATGAGTTAGAGCGAGATGAAGAAGACTCTTAGGTGCATTTTTTCGGTTGCATTGGGATTGGACTTGGATTATAGGTTGTTTTGCATACTTATGTTTGTATATATGATAAGGTGTCAGCATCAGACTGGTCAGCAGCATCTAGGCATTCGGATGATAGAAAGGTCAAGCTACCTAGAGACTAGATAAAAGCCCTTGGAAGTTGAGAATAATTTTGATATTCGATTCTCATATGTCTTTTTTTGACAGAAGTATTTTACTTTAATTCTCAAATTATTTTGAATAACATGTATTTAATACCAATAAAGATTGTTGTTTCTCTTTTCTATGACGCTGAAGGTGTATAAATTCCAATTGTGAATCGTAATTGGTTATTGCGAGAAAACACACTCACCGCCTAAATAAGCTGTAAAATTCTGACAGCTGGCGCCCATCTCATCTCATTACAACAAAATACAACATTTGCTCCAAAAAAAAATTAATTTCTCCAGAAATAGCTTATTGTACACTATTAATTGTTGTATAATACTTAAATAAAAATCAGATCAGCTCACATTCATCTGAACTTTTGCCATACAAAATACCACTACCAAGTATAGAGCAAGGAACACCCAAGCTTTTTCGCGCCCCTCCAAAGCTCAAAATACGCGTTCGCGTTTCCCATTTCGCGACTTTAGAAATCCATGACGGACTGTTTGAAATAGCTTCTACGAACATGCGCATAAATGGCTTATAATAAACAACCTCGATATGATAGTTCGCCTTCTCCGCGTGCACGTCCATATAGTTCCGGCGCAAGAATCAATGGAGTAAATGGAACGGCATGGGGAACTAGAGCGCGCAAAGCTTCCGGCGCAAGTTGGATGAAAAAGATAGTGGATGACGACGATGATGATGGTAGTGAACTAGATGTTGAAAATGTGACCCGGAATATTGGGAAAATGAGAAGAGAGAGTGAAGGGAGTGGGAGTGGGAATGGGAATGGATGGACAGCGGAATCGGAATTTACGGCCATGAGCATGGAAATGAGTGCAAGTCCCAGATTGCAGACTAAAAGTATTCCAACTAGGATTGGGGAGATTATGGATGATGAGAGAAGCATCGTTGTGGACGACGACGATGAGCAAGAGGAGGAAGAAGAAGAAGAATGGAATGCGAATGGGTTGAGCGTGGTGGGCGAGGTCGTGAAGAGATTGGCACAGTCGAATCGAGATAATGAGGGGGAATACGATAATTACGACGGGTGGAAAGGTGCGCCGACATCGAAGGAGCCCGAAGCTAGGAAGGATTCGATCAGAGCAAGGTCACTGGAGCGGAGAACTGCTTTGCGACAGGAATGGAAGGAAAGGCGCGAACAACGTAAACCGATCACTTCATACGAAAGTGAAGATAATAAAGCACCACGAGAAAGACAGAAAGGCGAATTGCGGCAACGACTGCGTCAAGAACGAAGATCTCAAAGTGATGATCTATCGAACAACGAGCCCCTCATCCGCGGTCTGCGAGACGACAAGGAAAATGGGCAACCACACAATGATACCCAGGAGCCAGTATCCCGTTTACAAAGGAGATATCAACGAGAGGATGGTTTGGGTTCTATAAAAAGAGCCCGGGATAACAGAATACGGAATGAACATAACCAGAGGGTGCAGGAAAGAGAAAGAGCCCGTTTACGGCAGTTGGAGCAAAGCGAAATTAATGAGTATACGGAAGAACCCCACCACGGAAAAACAGTTTTAGAAGAGGAAGGCGAAAGGATACCGGGGACTCCCATAACAATATTTAGTGGGCATGAAAGAATGGCGAACGGTTCAGGTTCGAGGCAAGAAGATTCTCTTTCGATTTTGAGAAACCTTTCCAAAGCTATTACAGGGAAAAATGTAAATGAGAATAGCAATACTGGTCCTACGAAATCAGACGCAAAGCCGGGCAGCGAACCAGAAGCACGAATTGCACCAGAAAGAGCTTCATTTGAGTTACAAAATAAACCCGAGGACGCAATGGATGTCCCAACTCCACCACCCACTCGTGTTGACCCATTATTACTACCTACACCACGAGTAACTGGCGCATTTATCGATACACCAGCGCCACAACGAGCTAGCAGCACCAGCAGGCTAGCATCTAAAGAAGAATCTGACCGTCCTGCCATAAAAAGAGAATCGACTTCACGTAGCGAGTCACCCTCCTCCAAAACCTCAACTAATACAGCTCGACCCATACCTATAAATAGTGTTCCAATAGCCTCGGCATTGGAAGACCTCCGTCGTATCGAAAAAGAAGCACATATCGACGACACCACTCTCGACCGGGACATCTCCCTCATCCTGAAAACGCAAGCCGACCCTAATTCCAAACCCGACCCCTCACCTACCCTTCCCGAACTAATACCGAACCTCGAACATCTTTCCCCAAAAGAACGCGAACGAAAACTAGAAGAGTTAGCTTTCGACCGTATGTCCCAAAGTCTCCGCTACACCACCTCCAGTATTCGCGACGCAAGACATGGCATCGAACGTCTCGAACAACAGGTCTCACATGCACATCAACATCAGGGTACTTCGTCCCCACAAGAACTAGGCATACCCACCCCAACATCCACTACGTCAAAACTCCAACCAATGTTCATCCCTTCAACCACCTACCCATCAACCATCCACTACCTCGCCATCCCAATCCCTCGTCTCCGCAATCCAATTACAAAAAGACTAACTCTCTTTGGACTTCTCCTCACCATCTTCACAACATGGTTCATCATAGAAGCAGCCATGTGCGCGCAGTATTGCAAACCATTGGTAGCCAGAGAAGATGTCTGGGATCCAAGTGATCCTTATTGGCCATGGGCGATCCCGACAATGATTGATAGGTGGACGGGAAAGGTGGCTAGTACAGCATGGGAGGATCTCGAGGATTGGTGGGATCCAGGTGAGGAGATTGTGCTTTGGAGGGATAGGGTTGCGAGGGGGGAGGTGCGTGATGATCATGATGGGTGGTGGGGGATTAGGGAAGAGGCGAGGATTGGGGGAGATGAGGATGTGGTTTTGGAGGTTATTGATGCTAGTGCTGGTGCTGGTGAAAGGGGAAGTGGAAGTGCAAGTGGGAATGCGAATCCTAAAAAGAGCGGCGGTTGGGGTTGGGGTGATTGGGGTAATAGCGGGTGGGATGCAGATGAAGTTATAGGGTAATCGGCATAGCATGGGCAAGGGGGTTTCTTGGACACGGCACCAGATCACTTCACACAACAGAATACGTATCTTATAGGATAAGAAATAGAATTAAAAGGCTTCAAAAGAAGGATTATTAAGCAAGCAAATAGATAACAGGATCGAGGTACATTGGGCTTTTTTGGATGGGGCTGATTGGATGGCATGGAACAGATGGGATGGATTGGAGTAATAGGGTTGTTTTGTGTGTACATTGTTTGGAAATGAAAGGAAGGGAAGGGAAGGGATGGCATAACATAGCAAATATGGTTATGATTGTTGGATTTGGTTGGTTGGTTCCAATGGGGGGGTGTAGGGAAAGATAGGATAGCATAGCACAGGATATGAACTAGAATATTCAATATTGGTATCAAATCAATTAGTGTGAGCGCTGAAGGGTATGAAGCATCGAGCGTCGCCTTTTTGAGAGATTTTTCATTCCCTATTTCACTGTCACTGCACAATCATATTTCCCTCCTCTCCCTCAATACCAAAGCACACCCCCATCTCAAAATCACCATACAAAATCTCATTACAAAGAAAGTAAACCAATCACATCATATTCAATCACATCATACACATACTCTCTCCCTTCACTCTCTTCATTCATACAACATTAATAAAATAAAATAATATACTACCTATCAAATCAAATCAAAACTACATCCCATTCCATCCCATCCCATCCCATCTACATCTGCATCCCTCCTTCAAACCCTCAAAGCTATTCAACCATTCCATTCCATTTCATCCCATCATCAATCCTATCCCATTCCCATTCCTCATTCCGAAAAAGAAAAAAACCCCCTCACCACCATCCCTTCTGCCCCTGCCCTCAAAAGCAAAAATCATCAAGCAAAACAGTAGGTACCTAAGTAGGTAAAGTAAATTCAGGTAAGGTAAATTCAGGTAAGGTAACGTATGATATGAAAATTGCTTTTGACCCCCCCGTACATCCATTCACCATCCATTCATCATCCATCACATACATCCATCCATCCAACCATCACATTCAACCATCCAGTCATTGCATTATATCAGAGAGAGAAAGTTGGAAGCAAATCCAAATCCGAATCAGCTAAAAATCAAGCCAAAGATCAAAAGAAAGGAAAGGAAAGGATATCCCTATTTGAAAAAATCAAGCCATATACGAATTCATTCATTCATGGGAGACATGAAATAAGTTGGGTGCACCGTGTGGTAAAACAATTACAATAAGCCCATGAAAAAAAGAGTCTCAAAAGATCATAATTTGAGTGAATTTGAATTTTTCTCATGCTGCCATTCAAGATAAAACAAAACCGTATCCGGCTATGCCAAGCCAGAATGAATGTGCCCCTCCATATCGTGATTTTTGAATCCTGATTTGCTGATGTGAATCGCCACGTAAACAGAAAAAAGAAAATAAAAACGTGGAAACATTTTGATAATAGTAACACAGTTATTTGTTGGTATGAACGCTTCTGTCTTTCCTCATTCGAAAGTCAATTTGACTACCAAAGGACTAGCAAGCTATTCTTGGCCCCATAATTAATGTCCATAGTTGCCGCCCCATCCACCACGTTGTTGCCCATTACCGTAATAACTACCCCCAAAACCTTGGTAGCCACCATATCCACTAGTTTGATGTCCCTGTCCAGCGGGTTGATGACCTCCAACACCTCCTAGACCACCATATTGACTGCCGGTTTGGCTGCCGTGAAGTCCGTGGCCTTGTTGGAGATGACTAGGATACCCACCATATCCACCTTGTTGCGATTGAGGTGGTGGCAAGACTGATCCGGAAGCCGCATTAGTCGCGGATCCAGGACGGCCAGCTTGAGAAAGTGAAGGGCTGGGTCCATTGGCTGTCTTTGAATCACCGAAAGGCTTCAAGTCGTCACTTCCAGGTTGATTGCCCTGAGGACCGTTATAATGTTGACCTGATGGGTAAGCACCGCGACTGAATGCGTCATGCACACCTCCAAATGAACCACTACCACCTAGTGCCTGTGGAGTTTGTGCTGACTGAGCAGATCCGGTTCTACCATAATCACCCAAGCCTCCTCCAATCGCCGAGTCGCGTCCATGCAGAGAAGATCCTGCAAACGCACCAGCAGCTGGTGTCGAGGTGTGGTCATATGGTGCTCCGGGTGACATATACCCTTGGTAGGGTTGAGCATGAATACCGCCTTTGGCACCGTATGGTGCAGCACCATAATTACCAACTCCGTATTGGCCGTATTGGCTCATATAAGCTTGATAATATGGACTTTGTGAGTAGTAAGGATGTCCATATGGATAACTGCCCCCTTGTTGTGGTTGTTGGGGGTGGCCTGGTTGAGGTTGAGAGGTTTGAGCAGCAGTTTGCTGTTGGCCTTGAGCAACAGGGTTTGGTGTGGTATGTCCACTATTCTGGCCCTCTCCAGCAGTTGCGTAACGAGATTGTGCTTGTTGCCCAGAGCTCTGCGGGAATTGAGATGCGTCGGCTTGAGGTCCATTATATCCGCTATATGATCTTTGGGGACCAGATGCATCCTGGCCTTGGCCGCTTTGTTGCAGGCCGTATTGCTGTTGCTGTTGATAATAGCTGTTATAGTTTTGTCTTTGTGGGTCAGCTGTATAGTACGATGAATAATCGTTAGGAGCCGACGAGAAAGCGCCAGATGGAGGGTTAGATTGAGCCTGTGATGACTGACTGGGGTATCCTTCGAATGGGCTTTGCGAACTGGGAGCTTGTTGACTAAATGCATCGTATGGCTTTTGTGGTAATGAAGCTTGATCCTGAGATCCTGGCTGTCCATATCGGCCATACTGGCCCATTTGAGAACCGGCTTGTGGTCCTTGTTGAGAGATGGCTTGGGAAGTGGGTAGAGTTTGGGGAGAAGGGAGACCGGGGGCAGCTGTTGGGTGGGTTGCAGCTGGCAGTCCGGTAGATTGCTTTGGAGTTGGCAAACTTTCAGGGATAGGTGCTACTTGTTGAGGCGCAGGAGGTAAGGTAGCTCTTGGAGCCACTGGCGAGTGTTGAGGTGGTTGAGCCCTAGTCTCAGGTTCCTCTCGGTCACCATCGACATCGTCTTCACCTGTTCCATTCAAATTGAACGCGCCAAATTGCACAGCAGCTCTATCGACTTCACGATTTCCGGGCATACGAACAGCTTCTTCTTGATCGAGTACACGACGTTGGAAGCTTGGTGTGCGACCAGATGAGCCTGTAGCCTTCAATGCCGATGCTTGAAAGCCGCTTGTAGGAGGTCTGGCAGAAGGTGTTTGGTTCTGCAGTGCGGAATATGGGGTAGAGCTTCCAGCGCCACTTCTTGGATCCCATGAACTAGCCGCTGTGCTTGCGGCAGTCGCACTTGGTGGTGGAACCGATTCATCGGGAACGGTCTCAAGGTTCGTCTCGGTCAGTTCGTCTTTCGATGGGGTGAGATTAACTTCGGCTTCAGATAATACCGCAGGTGTTTCGATGGGGGCAGGTTCAGGGGTTTCAACGGGTTGAGGTTCAGGGATTGGCGGCTCTGGCTCTGCGACAGGTGTTTCGACTGGCTCCTCAACTGGCTTGGGGGGCTCGACAGGCCTAGCGTAAGATTAGCACTCTGACGAGAATACGACAAATAAATATGTCGGACTTACTTTACTACAGGTTCGGGGGCCTTCTTTGGTTTCGGCGCAGGAGCAAACATACTAGCCCAACTCTTCTTGACACCGTCGGGAATGATGCTCGAAGCAGCAGGAACAGGTGCGGCAGCAACAGTTTTGGCAGCAGAAGCCCAACTCTCGTTAGCAGCAGTACCCCAGGTCTCTTCAACTTCAGCAGTCTCGGCAGGTTGGGCAGGCTGGGCAGTTTCCCAAGCAGGCGTATCCTCAGTTGCAGTAGTATCCCAAGCAGGTGATTCGGTGGTAGGAACAGAAACTTCCGCGTTCTCCTTGCGAGTACCATTTGTATGCGCAATTGGTGCACCACGAGCTCCTCTGCCTCTTCCTCGCTCACCACGACCGCGACCTCTGCCACCTTCGAATCCAGCACGACCACCTCGAGAGACTCTGTTATTGTTGGTAGCATCACCAAGATTGGCAGTGGAAAAAGAATCGTGGGCTTTAGACTTAGATCGGTCTTTCTTGGAATTTGAAACCTCTCCCCATTGTGAAATAGTACCTTTATGCATTGATCAGTATACTGTATTTTTGATATAGATCCATCACTTTAGACCTATAAAGATTGAAGAAAAATGTAAATCTTACCCTCTGTAATGCGCTCGACAGTTCTCTCTAAATCACCATCGGTCTCCTCTAGGGCCATAACAACATCCTCATCTGTCCAGTCTGGAAACATCTCTTGAATTGTGCTGACTTTAGTACCATGTTTCTTCTTTAGTTGACCGACTTCGCTATTATCATCAATTGATGGAGTAGCCATTGTGTCTGATTTGTCGCCATGAGTTGCGTGACCTCTTCCGCCTCGTCCAGATGCGCGAGCAAAACCTCCACGACCTCCACGAGCTGAACCTCTACCACGAGGTGCTGGTGGTGGTCGAGATTGTACCTCAGACATTTTAAGAGGTATTATATGTGTTATGTAAAAAGAAGTAGAAGAAACAACAAGAAACGACGGGTGTTTATGTAGAAGGTTTTGCAGGATTGATTGTTAGTTGTCAAAGGATTTTTGTCGGGTTGAGAAAGAAGAATGACGCTTTAGTTGGATTTTTAGATGTTAGGTCCTAAAAATTGTCCCAGGGCAACAAAATTTATTTAAGCACTCCTGAAAATCGACTTTTTTTTTGGTCGCGTCAGTTTTAAGAAAATTGGTGGTATAAATTAAATAAAGGTATCAAGTTGTTGGTGGGATTTCCATGAGGCGGATTTCTTTTTTTTAATTTATTAGGCTAGTGTCATGTAATGAATTATTTTATATATACAATTTACCATAAAAACATTACCCAGGTATGTATTTTTATATAAAAGATTTAATTTTTATATTAATATTTCTCTCAAATAACTTACCTAGGTATAAGAAAACAATATCAAATACACCTACCGGGACGTACCTACATTTATTGTCAAAACAACCTTATTAATTTTTCAGAAAAATACTCTGAATTCGGCAAAAACAGAGGCACTAAATCGCATTATGGCTGTTTTAGGTTAAGTTTCAAATACGTTGTGGGGAAAGATATGAGGCAAGAGCCAAATAATATAAGGCAAAGATTTCCATGGTGCCACTTGAAGTGAGTGTTATGTGGTTTAACAGATCTTTGATATTTCAAAATAATATGGTGGTTGAATTTGACCATCACATAATACCTTGACAACTTGGCACCAGTGGCTTGCCTCAAATTCCATCTTCCGATGAAAAGGTATACTATACTATAACTCTTTACCGTCTTTGTATCTATACACTATTCCACTATTGCTTTCCCGAATTCTTTCCCCACCTTGCTTGCCCACCTATTTTTGATAGATGAAGTGTACATGCATGTTATTAACTTCCGCAGGTCTGTTTCTACAACAAACATTATTTGTGCCGAGCATTTGAATCATATCGAACCATTGACGGATCTTGCGGACTCGGCGGTAGACGATATCCACTTGCAACCTCACACTTATCTATGATAGCATGAACCAATAAATCTACACTTATACTGATTACGGCAAACCGAACTTACGACCGGTCAACACACCTTTACGGAACAAATAAACTCATTTACTTCACAATGTTCCGATCTACACCTCCAGCCCTTTTCCATCAAGTACCTGCTCTCCTTAAGTTCAAACTTCATCAACCTATTCCATTGAACCCACGCGAATCCAGGCAGCTACTCGATCTCCTTACAACGTCTTTCAGGCAACATCTCGATCATGAACATGGTGCACTCATACCCTCAGCCGCCGAAGGTACAATCAAATCGACAGTACGTGTCAACCAAGCCGAAAGCATTAAACCGAGACGGCCTTCACACTCAGGTTCTACGCATGCCGAGAAACATATTCATTCTATACTCACAAACCCACTTTTTCATCAAATCTCAAGGGACCATGATAGACAGGGTACTATAGATGCTATGGACACTTTCGACCGAGCAGTAGGGCGAGGAATGATGACCTTACAATATGCAAAGGCGTGTTTGGAAGCAAAGAAAAAGCAACTTGGACGTTTACCCGACGGCCACTCACTAGAAAGCATGCGAGATTCTGGAGCCGGGCTCAAAGTCTTGAAGTGGCTTAGAGCCAGCGGGATATCCAACAATAACGAGTTTTTGCAGGACCAAAGATTCGTCCGTGTACTGTTTGAGTTTATGCAAGCAGAAGGATTATATGATGCGATATGGACTTGGATAAACAGAGCCATCCAAGAGGTACATGCAAAGAAACAAGATCCATCACAAGTAGCTGAATGGATACATGTTATGATTAATGCTATCTACCAGTACAGACCAGAATCTCCGAACCGGTTTGAAACTTCTGTTACTATTTTACAAAAGGTGGCAGCGACTACCGAGAAAATGAAGAGTGCAGACCGACGATCTATTCTTCTTCGCGCGGTACATTCCCTCTATGGGCGTATAGTAGACAATGATCCAAAGATGCTCAACGCCTTTCCTGTAGGAGCTTTCGAAGCGTTTCGTCAGATTGTGAGGACCATTGATCTCCAGGATTCCGTCTATGCTTGTGGCATAGATATATATCATCCAAGTCGACCATCTGCAGAGGAATGTTTGAAATATCTTCGTGCCAAAGGGTCTGTTCCTTCTGAGAGCCTCGCAGGAACTTCTCCCAGGCTTGTTATCGAAATTCCTCTGGCAGCTGCACGTTTACTATTGCATCAGAATCGCGTGGAAGATGCAAGATGGATCATACAATACTTGAGCGCCAATCATCCCACAGAACTTGGTATAAGAGATGAGCCTCCTACAACCAAGCGCGGTAAAGAAGAAGAAGAGAAGAGTATACAATTTCTCGAAAGTCTCAGTATGGCCTAAGAGTTGGCGAAGGGTCTTTATGGGTTTTGGGCAACGGGATTTGATTAACGGCGTTATTGGTGGGTTGATGATTCCCCTGCACATATTATGAGGCATTTTGGATGGCATGAAGTAAATCAAAAATAAGATATAAAAGCAATGTTGCCACATCTATGATTAAATACACTGGTGTTTTGGTAAGTACCATATCGGAATCTCTTGACCTCAGAGGTCAAAACTTCCATATACCAGATATACTAGTTATCTAGAATGGAGCTTTGTACATAGGTTCTGTCCAGCATTCGAGTTTGATGATTGTTTGATTGCTCTCATCATCTACGGTATCGATGACTTTATCTACAATTCTCAATTATGTCCAAAGGTCACTTCTACATTTTTACCAGACAAAAAGTGGAAATATCTTAGATGTCGTTGTGTAACGGAAAGCTATGATGCGACAATACGCCATCTTAGATCTTATGCTATCATGTGTGAAAGGAGCAACCTGCACTGCATTAGCTTTTCTTCTTGCAGGGCTCGTCTGGAACTCAGGTACCAACTGATATGAAATGATGTGTGGGCAAATTTACTTCAATTGATTGATTACTTGATATCTTGATTTTTACAATTGTAAAAATACAGAATTATCTATATGGAGAATATGTAAGGAAAAGCATTAATTTTCTGAAAACGATGGCAATTATTAATGTTTTGTGAGTTGAATGAATGAAGAATCCGTTGAAAATCTACTTAACCTAAAAGGTCAGGCCCTGCACAATTTCCCCGCATTTTCAAGCATGGGCATAGATGC
>JWJA01005832.1:0-15698 GCA_000812885.1 Lanzia echinophila
TGGTGAGCAGGAGCCATTCATTGAGGAGATTGTGAGGACGATGCGCAAGATCACTTGTGATCTTTCTCCACAACAAGTACACACATTTTATGAGGCCTGCGGCTACATGATCGCCGCTCAGCCCCAGAAGAATTCCCAGGAGAGACTCATTGCTGAGTTGATGTCGTACCCAAATGCTGCATGGGATGCTATCATCGCACAAGCCACCACTAACCCAGCAATTTTACAAGATTCGGATACCATTAAAGTTATTGGTAATGTCATGAAGACGAATGTATCGGCTTGTTCCTCAATCGGAAGTTATTTCTATCCTCAGATTGGGCGAATCTACCTTGACATGCTTTCGATGTACAAGGCTACAAGTCAAATGATCTCCGAAGCTGTCGCGAATGATGGTGAGTAACTCGACCTCACTAAGATGTATATACTAACATAGTCTAGGTGAAATCGCTACGAAGATGCCACGAGTTCGAGGATTGAGAACCATCAAAAAGGAGATCCTCAAGCTCATCGAGACTTATGTTGAGAAGTCGGACGATCTCGAAATGGTCCGAACCAACATTGTTCCAGCTCTTCTTGAAGCGGTCCTGGTCGATTATAATCGCAATGTGGCCGGCGCCCGCGATGCTGAGGTTCTCAAAGTTATGTCTGTAATCATTACAAAGCTCTCTGTACGTTGGACCCCTTATCGCTCTAAATACTCAGTGGTGCATTGCCCCTCTTCTGTTTATTGAAATTGTGTCTTTACAGACACAACAGTCCTGAAGCTATTACTAATATGGGACGTAGGGCCTCATGGAAGATCAAGTTCCAAACATTATGGAGAATGTCTTTGAGTGCACTTTAGAGATGATTAACAAAGACTTCTCCGAATTTCCCGAACATCGAGTCGAATTCTTCACCCTCCTTCGAGCCATTAACCTTCATTGCTTCCCTGCTCTGCTTAAACTCGATAACCGTCAATTCAAATTTGTTATCGATTCTTGTATGTGGGCCAGCAAGCACGACAACCGCGAAGTTGAATATGCAGGTCTTAACATGTGCCTCGAACTGATCACCAACATCGCTGAGACGGATCCTGCGACTTCGAACGCCTTCTTCCAACAATTCTTTGTCCCTATTCTACAAGATGTCTTCTTCGTACTTACGGATACTGATCACAAAGCTGGATTTAAATCTCAGGCCACTCTCTTGGCAAGAATGTTCTACTTTGTACATCCTGCTGATGGTAGTGTCGCAAAAATCCAAGGACCAATCTATACTCCTGATCAGGCGCCAGCAGGAACAAGTAATCAGGATTTCCTCACAAATTTTGTTGCTAGTTTACTTCAAAATGCGTTCCCTAACCTTCAAGTGTAAGTTGTCTTTCGTGAATTTATCACTCATGTGCTAATCTGTTATAGAAACCAAATCAAGGCATTCGTGGAGGGTCTGTTCACACTCAACCATTCTGCAGAAAGATTCAGGCTCAATCTGCGTGACTTCCTCATCTCATTGAAGGAATTCGCGGGATCTGACAACGCTGAGCTCTATGCCGAGGAGAAGGAGATAGCAGAGAAGGACGCTAAGGCTGCCGAGCGTGAACGTCTATCCAAGGTTGGAGGACTCATCAAACCTGCGGAACTAGATGACGAAGATGAATTGTGACTTGATGAGGAGTTACGAATCGACCATGCAAAAGCTGAGACGACGCCCACCGATCAACAACGTCGCATCAACTACAATGCAAACCAACTAGATGGTTGGGACATATACGACCTTTAACAATCTCTACCTATACCCCAAGCAGTATGAACTGCTCTTACCTCTGGATAATGATCTTTCTTCTTTTCGCTGATAATATCAAATACCCAGGAGCTTCTATACTACCTGGATGGAGTTACTACACAGGTTCCGAATGATATTGTCTCTCTAAAAAGTTCTCTTTCTGTTTAGATTCACTTCTCTGACGATCATCGCGAAGCGATACACAATATGCATTTATGTGCGAAGCAGCTCTCCTTTCTTGATACCTCTGTTTTTGGGGGAATATGATGCGCGTAGTTGGAGGATGAGATATGAAATATATGAAGGGCATTAGGAGAGCTGAGGATGAGAGAGAGATATGAGGATGCGCTGTGGGAAATGCCGGTGCATTTTCTAGTTAGCAAAATGAATATGGTAAAAATATTCGTACAATATGCCTTTGTGATAAATCTTCTGCAACACAGGTGGTTACAGTCAACCAATGTCAATTCTTCTTAACAAGGCTTACGCGTGTGCCATCGCGACGTTTCAATTGGATCTCTGCAACGTTCCTTTCGGTCACTTGCATTGCCCTCTCCTTCAAGTGTATGGATTAGGAAAGTGGAATTGCATGTGTGCTACCATCTAAGAGCATTAAATCAAATGATTGGGCCCGGTTAATAGCTGTATCCGAAGTTTTTCTACCTTGGATGCCTCATCCCAGCTTGTGTAAAGAAGTATACGTACGTAGTTAACCCCGCGATTTGGTACAATGCTTTATTTCCAGCACATGCCCGTGTC
The DNA here is from genome assembly GCA_000812885.1 of Lanzia echinophila. Lineage (NCBI taxonomy): Eukaryota > Fungi > Ascomycota > Leotiomycetes > Helotiales > Rutstroemiaceae > Lanzia > Lanzia echinophila. The sequence continues at coordinate 2,527 of JWJA01005832.1, forward strand.
CTTCACCGTTTTCATTGTTACATGATGTTTTCACATCAAATCTTTACGGCAGCCTTCTTGATTGGGTTTGCGTTTGCACAAAACAGTTATGTCAATCAGACAAGCTGCAATGGCAAAACATACACTTATCAAGAACTCGCGGGATATGGCCTTATTTCCGGCTATGCTCGCGACAAATTTGGTGACACGATTGGGGGAATTGGAAGTGCCATTGCTATGGATTTGAGTTCCTGGGGCTTGCTGGAGAATGGTAGCTTCGCGGGTGTGTTGTGGACCTTGCCTGATAGAGGATGGTTGGTCTACTTCTTTCGTACCGATTTTGTTGTTATGGATTGACCGATATAATGCGTAGGAACACTGAAGGGACACTCAACTATCAAAGTCGTGTTCATAAATTTAATATAATTTTCACGCCTCGACCAAATGCGACACTAGCAAACCCTTCTGGTAATAACTTGTTCTTCACATACAATGACACTACGTTATTTTATGGACCCGATGGTACCCCAACTACAGGTCTTGATGCTGATGGTTTGGGCCACCTAAGTTTTGAGGGATTTCCAGATTTGCCTGTTGCGACGTATACGGGTGATGGGTTTGGGAATAGCGGGACGGGAGGTCAGAGAATACCTGTTGATTCCGAGGGATTGGTACTGGATGGCTCTGGGGGCTTTTGGATTAGTGATGAATACGTATGTTGTCGTTAAGTAGGAGATATGAGCTAACGCAGTGATGTAGGGACCATACATCTACCATTTCAACAGCTCCGGGGTCATGATCTCGGCCATCCGTCCCCCAGATGCAATAATCCCCATGCGCAATGGCAGCGAATCCTTTTCAGCCGACTCACCCTACTACTACCCCTCCCTCGGCGCGGGGGACGACGTCTCCCCCGCAGACAATCCCACCGGCCGAGACAACAACCACGGTTTCGAAGGCCTAAGCATATCTCCCGATCGCACAACCCTTTATGTACTCCTCCAAGCCGCCACCAACCAAGAAGGCGGACTAGCCTCTCAAACAGAACGCTATACGCGATTCCTCAGCTACGACATCACGAATGCTTCTTCTCCACTCTATACCAGCGAATTCATCGTGCCTCTCCCATTGTACAACGACCCCACAGCCAAAGCTAGCAAGAACCCCAAAGTCGCTGCCCAATCAGAGATGCACGCACTCTCTAACGGGCAATTCCTCGTCCTGGCACGCGATTCCAATGCCGGTAATGGACAGGATGTTACGTTAAGCGTGTATCGCGCGATTGACATTTTCGACATCTCAAATGCGACGGATGTGAAAGGGACGACGTATGATTGTGGCGCGTGTGCGGTTGCGGATGGCGATGGGGTGTTGGATGAGGGGGTTGTTGTGGCTGAGTATTGTGCGTGGTTGGATTATAATGTGAATGCGCAGTTGGAGAGGTTCGGCGTGCATAATGGCGGGGTGAGCGATGAGTCGTTGTTGAACGAGAAGTGGGAGAGTATTGCGGTTGTGCCGAGTGGGGAGGATGGGGGATGGGTTAGTAGTCTCCTTTTGCTTTTTTCTCTTTCTCCTGTATTTTGCAACTTTATGGTATGAGGTTATAGGAGTAGTGGATTACTGACCTGGGGCCTGAATAGTATATCTTTAGTTTAAGTGACAACGACTTTATCACGCAGGATGGATATCTGGAGGGTGGGGCATTCACATACAGCGATGATAGTGGATATAATTTGGATTCTCAAGCATTGGTTTTCAAGGTCAACATACCTGCATAATCTGTGTGGAAAAGTAAAATGGCGGAAAAGAACAAACAATAGCAGTCTAAACATTCGTTTACGGAATGTAAGCCTCCTTGCTTCGTTTTCATTTGTTATTTTTCCCACTAGAGCAAAGTGAATAAAAGCTTTGCTGGTTACTACAGGTAGCATCTAAACACATACGTACGGTAGGAAACTCACGCTCCTTAACGGAGATGGAGGCACTTTTGTTACGGACCGCGACGTCGAAATTTGGGAATACTTATGGTCATTCTCCAAGCTCTCTCACCGCAAGGCCCATGATCTGAAGGTCGTGGCAATGGAAGCAAGTGTTATTATCGAATATTTGTAATGTATTTCCATTCCTACTGCCTCATATTGGATATCCTAACCTCCTTAACCTTATAACTCTATGCTTAACACTCTCCTCTCCATTTCCTCGCCCTACTCATATCCCTTTCACGTCCCCTCTCTCTCACAATGCCACGTTCCCTCTCCCTGTCTCTATCCCTACAAAGCAACACCATCCTCTTCATTTCAACCAACCGTAATGGTTTCGGCTCTTTCAACCCACATTCTGCCTCCTTGATCACCATTTCTGCACTCCCGCATTCTGTGGTCCTTTCAATATCGCCGTTCTTAGGATTCCCCCACCAATCAAACTCATCCTGGCTCCCATCCGTTCCCTTCCTCAAACTCCCCCCGTGTCCTATACGCTTTTCACTAATGACAAACGGCGGCTCATGCACATCATTCCACAACCCAACGACATTATTCCTCTTGCCTAGTCTCACTTGAGAGGTTCTTTGCTCTCGTCTGTTTGATTGATATGGTGCTGTTTTTGAGGTTTTCAAGACTGGATCCATCCCTTCGTGTGCCTCAGACACCTCCAAACACTCCTCGTGTCCTATACGCTTTTCACTAATGACAAACGGCGACTCATGCATTTCATTCCACAACCCAACAATATGCTTCCTCTTGCCCACTCTCGGTTCAGAGGTTCTTCGCTCTAGTAGTCCTTTCGGTCGATATGGCGCTGTTGTTGCGATTTCCAGGATTGAATCCATCCCTTCTTGTGCTTCGGACTCGACCGTCTCCGCCACTCTGGGTACTTTCTTCACTTCCCTGTCTTTTCCTTTCCATTGCGGCTGCTCGGTCAACGAATCTGCAAGCGGGCTTAATCTTCCCCTAGCTGGGCTTAACTCAAACTGAGCTTTTCTATCTTCAACTAATGATCGACTCATATTAATTGGGCTGCGCTGTTCGGCATCAGTAACCTTATGCAAGTTGTCTGTGCCAGGTCTTTCATTGGCTCTAGCCATAGCTTCGAACTTCTTTAGTTTATCGGCAATCAAACTGCTTTTGAATTGCTTTGGTTTACCAACTGGCGCCGTTTGAGGACCTTCAGCTTCTGCTGGTAATATCGATATGTTTTGGGGCTCTTTTTGAAGTTCTTTCTGCGAGGTTTGCTTCCATGGGAAATGACTTTGGGAATGTTGTATAGGACCGCGTTTTCGAGGTGATGCTGGGAGAAGTCCTGGGAGAAAGCCCAGCCGGTTTGCTGGAGGTGGTGGGGGTGAGGGTGAGGGGGGTGGAGATGCTTCAGGAATAGCCGGAGCTCTCATCTTCTTAGTAGACATCGGTGTATGTTCGACGTCTTTGGAAGTGGACCTAAGTAGTAATTCGCTGAATGATGCTCCGCCATCGAAGACCATTCTCATATCTGCCACTTTTGATCTTGACCTGAATGACGTGCTGTCTTTGAGGCGCTGAGGCGTCATGACCGCAGTTCCACCTTCATCGTCACGAAACTGGGACTTTGGTATTGCGGAGATTTCACAGGTCTTTTGTGCGTCTTGAGAATCGCTCTGAGCGCGACGTTCCTGACTCTTAGCTTTATAGATTGCCTCGATTTTTTCACTGATCTGATTGCGGCGTGTCTCGACATCTCGTTGAGCCCCACTTCTGGCATTCTTACTACTAGGTATTGTTTTTCCTCTTGGTCTCACAAATCTAGGGATATCTTTGTTCTGGGTGGGAGTTTCATTGATTTCGTACCGGGCTACTGAACGCCCCCGAGGTGGTGTCTCGTCTGCAGAATGGAAAGTAAGTATAAAGCGTAAGCGAGTCGTTGAAGCAAAAATGGGTAGATGTCGACCAATAGAATAGACATACCTTGTAGTCCCGAAGTAGACTGACGAGGTCTTAGTATAGTTGGCGAAGTGAGGGGAGAAACAGCTGTAGAATACTTTGCTCCAGCAGATACCTGAGATCCATGAAAAGGATTCTCAATCGCTTCACCAAAAACAATTCTCTGCTTCTTCGATGCATTTATTGTATATTGGGATCTGTGCGTCGACAGTAACTTTCCTTTCTCTCTGGACTTCCCTGACGACTGTGAGAAGCTGTCAGCTTCGCCCATTGGAACTCTGAACATGGGAGTCTCTGGTGGAGCATTTCCGGAAGTTCGGCTCTGGGATGACTCCGCTTTGCGATAGGCATCACGAGAAAAAGGGGTGGGCGGCTCTTTTGGAGGGCTGGAAGGGACATTAGGAGTATTTCTAGAATCTGTGTTACCGTCGAAGAATCTAATCTTGTCTCTGATGGTACCTTCTTTCTTTTTACCAGAAGAGCCTTTGAGTGCGCATATCGGAGGATCCATTTTATTGGCGTTCCTATTTTTGACTGTAGATGATGTAGTTGCTGAAACAGTGCGAGCTTCGGACTTCGTCAATGTCTTTCCGGGTGTGAGTGGATGTTGCGGCATTCTCAACTGCCGCAATGGCAACTGTCTTCCCGGTGAACGTGGCATCATAGACTTTGTGCTACTTGGTGAGCAGTTCCAGGTTGAGTCTTCCAGAACATTGTCAGTGAAGACGTCTTCCTCTTGTCTAGATAAGTTCTTGCTCCCAGGACTGAAAATTGTGGGCAATCTTCTTTGTGCAGAGTCGTGATTCTCGCCTCTCCTTTTGGGCGAGTTTCGAGCAGATTGTAACGGTGCAGGCTGGAGAGATGGAATTTCGTAAGGAAGACTGAGTGCATCGAGAGCTTCGAATTTGCCGACGAGGCACCGAAGGGCCGAATTTACTGCGGGTTTTGAGCTGGAGGGCGTTTTAGTACAGGAACAGAATAATCCTTAGATCTAATCTTGCGAAGTACTCACCGATAAGGTGAATTCCATTCCCAGTGTCTTGGCACTCGGGAAGGAGTGGAAGGCCCATCATACGAAGAAACTTTTGATTTTGATCTGCGACGAACGGGGTAGGCATTTCTGCGATGTCCAGGACCCCAAGTTCCATAATAGGACATGGTCGTGATGAATGGGCTTCGGGTCTCCGTTAATATGTGTAAATATTCACAATCATATAATATGTAGCGGAAAACATTAAAAAGTAGTCACTGTTATGAAGTAATGTGATAGGTATGTTGTTTGTACAGAAAGTCGATTCAATAAATGATGGTTCCCGAAATTCGCAGGGCCTTCATGGTGTGATAAGTAGAGGGTTGGAAGCTCCTTCCGGGTTCGTATGTAGTAGTTTCGAAGAAGTACTGAAGTGGTTGCACCCAAAGATGATATGGTTAGCACTTGCCATTTCCAATCACAATCAAAAGTCACAGAAAATAAAATGATCTCGAGGACATATGGTTGATATCTCTCTCATTTGAGAGACTCTTGCTTCGTTTATATGCAAGTCTTGTGTAAATACATCGCAAAGAAAATAAATTCATGTTCGATTTGAACCTGCACTGAACATTATGCTCTTCCTCGCTGTCTCCTGGATATCCCTCCGCAATTCTCCAAATTCATCCTGTTTCACATTGCGATCCTGGATATTGTGCCTATCATATCCACTCACACTCTCTGAACTCCGTACGCTCTGTCAACACGAACACCCATAGCCTCGAGGTCCAATTCCGTACTGTCTCGCTTCTCAGACATAGTTGTGCTGTTCATAAAGGAGTCGATTGTGGTCGTTTGAAGCATTGCATCGCTGCCTTTCCTTGATTGATAACCGAGATGCGAGGAAGGTGCAGTAGAAATGCTGCGGCTATTCTTTGGGGCAACACTGTTGCTTGGACGAGAGGAATTTTTTGAATTTGCAAGTTGCGACAGCTTGAGGGTTGACGTTTCTTCATCGGTTGCCATACTGGCCCAGAGTGAAGAGAGTGGAAGCAAGAGGGCAACCATAGTCAAAGCAAGAGTGCCCGCTTCAGGAAATTGGTTGATAGTTGTGTATTCAAGAATAGCAAATATAGCTATATGAAGTCAGTTTGTATTCACATTGAGAAAAGAGAAGACATTACCAGGTATGATCATGGTGCATCCACCCATGGCAGCAAGAATACGAACAGCACTCCATTGCTTCCATCCATGTCTTCTACGGTTCCAGACAGTCCAAACCAATTTTCCGGTGAAAACAATTGAAAAATACCAAATGGAGAGCGTTTCAGTTACCAGTGTCCCCATGCTCAACCACTCCAAGTTTTGAGTTGTAGCCGACAATATGTTCTCTGAGTTGACGACTGTGGTAGCGAATCTGAAACCAATTGCGAGTAGAGCCACAATACCAGAAAAGACAGTCATAGTGTATCGGTAAATACTGTCCAATCCCTGGCATACAGTATAAGCCTGGAGGAACAAAGACATGTTGACTGTAATGGTCATGAGAAGAGGGATGACGCTGCCTGCGATGCTAGTAGCATAGTCTGATCTTGGCACTCTGCTGAAGTCGAAAGTAAAGGCTGCATAAAACTCGTTGAACGCGCTGGTGAAGTACAAAGCAAACAGAAGGGCACGGAGGAACCCAAATAACAGCGAGAGGATGTTGAGAACAAATAAAGGGGTCTTGCGTTTTGATGGTCGGGTGCAGACCGCAACGACACATAACATCATGAAACAAGCTCCCGCTTGAGTACCATAGTTGATACAACTAGCTACATTGTAGTAGTAGAAGGCGTCGACATCTGAGGGCTTGATGTAAACCGGAGTGCCATCGGCCATGATAAGAGTAAAATTCTGGTCGAAGGGGTCGGAGGTAGAGGTGTTAGAAGACATTTTGATCGTGGTGTTTGAAGTGGAACGTTGGTCTCGAGCAATAGGATGAGTTAAAAAGGTAGTAGAAGTTGTAAATGGAAAGATCTTTGCTGTAAAGGATTGGGGAATCGTTGAAATTTTGCAATGGTTGGCAGTTGCTGGGAAAAGGAGTTTATATTGAAAGGAAGGAGACAGAATATTCGTACGACAGGCAGGTTGAAATAGCTACAAGAGCATTTGTCGTTAAGCCATCGACAATGTCTTGAGATAATACGAAGATATTATTCTGTCATGATATTATGGATAATATCAACAATATTGAAGAGAGTCAAAGTCTTGATGGTCTTACGATTAAGTACAATATGATCTCTCCTTAGTATTGTTTTCGAGTGAATATTATATCGGCTACAGAGTAAACGAGGCTGACATGGTCAAGGTTGAAAGGATAATAGGAAATATACTTCGGATCAAAGAAAAAATAAAAGTGTTATGATGATAGTAATCTAGACCACTTGGTCTGAGAATTGTGAGTATATATTGTGTTGTGGCGGTATCTTAGTATTGTTCGTGATACCTTGATATTGTTCTTCGTAGGCGAACCACATGGCGAACCACGAAGAATGAGTTCAAGTGAATTATTTTGGTACATGTGATGTAATGAAAAGGAAAGAAGATTATAGATTTCATGTTTCATGAGAAGTATATCGGCGTTTAAATTCGATATAACTGGATACGTTACCTATGTAAGTTACCATCAGCTCACAACTGCTTTGGTACACCACATAGGTACACCATGAAGTTAGAACTAATGCACTCCGCCCCTTTACACGAGAGTGTGTGATTGATGGATATTTGCACTTCTGCTATATATTTACTAAGGGGTTACATACACGAAGACTTTTGTATACCTACCTAGGTACATAGTAGGTATTACTTACCGGTAGCTTGCAGATTGTATGTCGTATAAATACCTACTATGTAGGTAAGTACTTACTGGCGATTAGGTACTACCAGGTAGTATAGGAGAAGAAGGATATAATATATAATATATTGTACTCCCATCCGTACAGTACAAGTTAACTAGAGTAGTATCTGTTATACTGTGAATAACAATTGTATAGACAAAATTACTTACCTAGATAGTTAGAGATAATAATAAAAGTAGAAGTAAAATTGAACTCACTGTAGCTACCTACTAGTAGTTCTCTTCTCTTCTCGTCTCTGCTCGTCTCTTCTCGTCTCTTCTTTTTTGACCATGACCCCACAAACCTTTCCTTTTCATCCCAAGTTTTTATCATTAACACCAAATATTCACCTTCACCAAACATCCTTTTATTTTTCTTGGTATATGATAAATATTCTTAAATGAATTGGACAGGAGGACGCCTTCAGAGGCATTCTGGAAAGGGTTCCAAAGGCGGTGCCCTGACAAGTCGACAGAAAGAGCATTTCGCAAAAGCGCAAGCCAATTTGCGAAGTGGAGGCCCAAGAAAGAATCCAGCACAATGGTCGATTTTCGATAAAATACGTATTGAGGCACCAACGAAGCAATCACACCAAGGTAACGATGATTCGATACAGACAAAAAGAAATACCGGGGACTCTTCAGCCAGAGTCAGAACTGAAACCAAACATAAGAATTTAAGTGCAGGTAGACGATATGATGAACATCAAGACTTCTCCGAAACTCGATCTCCTCCAGTCGACAGTCGTTCTCCGTCACTGGAAATCACACAGGTGAGAAGAGTGCCCGATGATGATTTATATGATGCGACGCCTCCACCATTAAAAATCAAGCGCGAACGTGCTGCATCGTTAGAATTATCTAGAATTGAGGAAAGTGCACGGCAAAAAGTACCTAGAGAGCCAGAAGAAGAGTCAATGGATGCGAAAAGACGGCGTCTACTAAGTAAGAAAGACTGGGCTGGATTACACGTTCGTCGTCCAGCACCCATGAAATTCAATCCCATGCGGCACGATGAGGAGATAGGAAGAAGGAGGAAGTTGACGGATGGGCATCGAGCGAGATACTCTAAACAGGAAACTGCAACCAACTCTCCGTTCCGCACAAAGAAAGCCCACACATTGGACATATTTCGAAAGCAAGGATTTGACAAAGCCGCTTCGGTGAAGGCCGACGTTAGAATTTCAATTGGCGATAGAGTCGTCCCTCCCGGTCTTAGTTCTAGTTCACGACCGACTAAGGTATATCGCTCCACACCTCGAACGATACCGTTTCATGGATCGCAGGTCTTATTATCGGATGAGATGCTGCTTGACAATGAGAGTTTCATCGATGGCCAAGACGATATCAGCAGCGATAGATTTCTCGCCATTTTCGAAGCAACAATCTCTGACAAGGGAAAACCCCGACAACTGCTGGAAAAGACTCCAATCGGTTTGGATCCCAAAGCACATCGTTCATATACTCGCCAGGAGACACCTCAAAATACAAGTTCTACAGGAGATAGAAATTCCGCCCATGATGAGTTAGAAAGCGTTGCTTCTTCATTTTCTAGGAGCGCTATGAGATCTGTCTGCGACACTGGGATGAAACAACCAGTTCCAAGGAGACCTCACAAGCATCCAGTTCTTCACCTAAGCTCGCCTCAATGTAATAGTAGCATTATGGCACAAATAGGACAGTCCAAATCTGTTGTCCAAAAAGATCAAATGTTGGATAACGAAGCGTGGCAGACCTGGATAGAGCCATCAACGCATAGCTCGATATACCAAAATCAAGATCAAGATCGGCGAGGAAATTGGTTGGAACCGCAAACGCAAGGACTTTTACTCCAAGACCAAGATCAACAAGACTGGATGGCAGTTGCTCATAACCCTTCAATAAGCCCAGGAATGAGTGCCGCTCCTACCTTGCACCAGTCTCATAACCAGGGACCAACTTCATTGAACTCGAGTCACGACGACCCCGAAGAACAAGCGGACGAGGGATTGTATGATGGTAGGGGATCTTATAATCGAGGTATGTAAGATTCTACGAAGTTGATTTCAACTCCAACGTGCTGAAACGCAAACAGAATATGCGGACGGGATGGATGATGGCGACTTCCTCCAGGAACACCATGTTCAAGAAGATTCATCTGATGCCTCGTCAAGCACTAGTATACCATGGGATCCACCACAAGGCTCATCAAGTCCACGACCCGTAGAGAACACAGTGCCCATAAGCAAAACGTCAGCAAAAATTGCCGAGAAGAATGAGAATCATGAGGAGATCTGGATGAAGTTTGTATTTGGTGAAAGTAGCGAAAAAGAGGACAATGGTCCAGAAAAGGATCTATCTGGCCATCGCCGCCGACAAACAGATTCAATAGCCTCTTCGATGCACGCGAACGCATCGATCGAAGTTCTTGATGGTTTCTTAGAATTGAAAAATACAAGCAAACTGAACTCACCGTCGTTTTCAACCCTTGTCCACAATTCACTAGATTCGGAAAGTCCTTTGGAACCAAGATATGTTGCTTCGGGTCGTAGAAACGTCATTCAACGCGACAACGATCATCGCATAAAATCCAATTACGACGCAGAGGTGTCGCCTGGCTTGTCAACACATGTGCAACAATCCATTGCTTCGACGACTTCTCCTTCGGTGCGGATAGTTCATAGGAAAGTACACCGGCGTGGGGAATCTCGGGTCAATCGTTATATCGGTCCCAAAAGGCTTTTCGAAGCGGAACAACCCAGGCTCCTAAATCGTCCCAATTCAGGGCATGACTCAGTTTCTATGGTTGCTATCGCGACTTCTCATGGCGAAGATGAGCTATCGATGCCAGCTCAAAGCAACGGTTTTGGGTCAAAACGAAAAGTCTTCTTCACTAAGCCACGACCCTTTATTGGATTGAAAGCTGACATGCAGCATCCTTCGCCAGAGAGAGCCATACATGGAACCAAACGGCCAGATAGCGATGTCTTAAGCCAAGCCACATCAGACGATATCGAAGATGGTTAGATGTTGCTTTTGATACAATACATTTAAGGGCATAGATCAACTGTATTTTGACAGCATTCGAGTTATAGCTTTGCTACACGGCTTTCCTATTGATTGTAGTTCCACCGCCATGTACACGCAAGAAGATGATAATAAGCTTTTCGATGTGCGGGGAAATGAGCAGAAAGAATGTGCTTTCCGTATTCTCATTGATTATTGTAGAATTTTAGAGGATTTAAGCAAATCGCTGCTGCCGCAACATTATTATCCCCTCGCCTTTACACATGCCTCCTCTTGTTAGGCACATGACAATGGCTCCTTTGCCTCCCAGATTCCTTCTTACAAAACTCCGAATGTCCTTCCCTTCCGATACTGGCGGTGATTCTGATGAAACTTTGATAACCTCGGCAAATCACGTGTGAGTCGCGGAATCTATGACGATGGTGGGTGGTTTTCAATAGATTTGTTCAAAGCTTAGTTTGATTTTCCGAATTGTCTTTTCACAACCCCCCTCCCCACCCCAATCGTACGTTCTTGAAATCAATTAAATTAGACATTCAGAACCTCACCTTACATACACTTACATACACTTTAAAGATGGCAACTCTACGCCTCCTCCACCGGGTCATCCGCCCCTCACAATCACCCCTTACCACACGAACCTTCACCAGCACCTCATTGCGCTTCACCTCCAACTCGAACTCAATTCCCAACTCCAACCCTGGCAACGCAACCTCGCACGCTGGAACTGAAGAACACCGCAAGCTCCAGTCCTCCAAGCCTTTAAACCCACATATGACAAACACGAACTCCACAATTGCGAACGAAATGCCCAGCGTAGGAGCCTTCAATGCCCCGCCGGAATTTATCACTAGTGTTGATGGGGCTTTCACGCCGAAGGATAGCGTGCCAGAGAACACTGAACGTATGACAGGCGGGACGCAACATGGGAGCGGGGATGCCGAGAATGGGGAGATGGCTGTGGGTGAATTGGAAGGGGCGACGTATAAGGTGGAGCCATTGAGACGGACTGGAGAGGATGAGGGCAAGATGAGGGCGAGGCTATTGTGTATGTTCTATTTGATTCCTCTTCTTCTAATTGCACAGTTACCCACCACCTACCTCATATCACCTCCAAACGAAAGCTAACCCACTCTTTCTTCCTTACCCCACAGACCAATCCCGCAAACGCGGCACCCTTGAATCCGACCTCCTAATGTCCACCTTCGCCGACCGCTACCTGCGCACCATGACCCCCTCCCAAATGGCACAATACGATCTCTTCCTCGACGAAAACGACTGGGACATCTACTACTGGGCGACTCAGGAACCATCTCCCACTTCGCGCGAGACAGCCGAGGGAGCGGGTGCTGGTCCCGAGGGCGCTACTATGAATGCTAGAGGTACGGATGCCGCTGGTATGAAACCCGTCGATGTAGGCAAGACTGAGGGTGGGAGCGAGCAGCCGAAATTAGAGACGGATGAGTGGAGGAATGGAGCCCCGCGTAGTGGGGAGTGGGCTCAGACGATAGGGACTTTTAAGCCGGCGTACAGGCCTGTGCCCAGAAGGTGGCAAAATAGCGAGATATTGGCTATGTTGAGGAAACATGTTATTTCGCGGAGTGCTGGAGGTGTTCTTGGTGCTGAGACGACTGAGAATGCTGGTGGTGGTAGGTTTTGTTTTCTTTTTCCTTGTTGAAGAAAGTAGAATGTGGGCTAACAGTTGGTTCGCTATTTAGGTATGGCCTTTATGCCTCCTATCTTCCAGACGGATCAGAATCGAACTTGAATTCAATTAATACAAGTTAGAATTGGGGAGAATTATTCGATGTATATATGAACGTTGTATTTATGGCATAAAAAGTAATATGGAACGGGGATTGGTAGAGTAGAAATAGGGAATCATGACAGCATATCAGACTCTACGACTAATTATCCAACTGAATGGTCTCTTTATTTTACGGATCGATATTCGCTGGCCTCAATTGATATCGTTACTGTTACCTACGACATCAAGCAAGCAGCAGTATCCAATCCGTACATACATACAACACGCATATCAAAGCAAACTACGAGTATTCACACCAAACCAATGCCCACATATCCAGAAAACCTTCGAACACAAATCCAAAAGTCTCCCCACAAATTACACCCCTCAAACAGCTCAACCTCAAAAGCACAATCTGAAAGGAAAGCACAATTCGATTCAATTACGCCATAGCAAGTAGCTAGCTTCGAGCTTCCCCCAGGGGACCTAACAAACACAAACGAACCATCGAAATTCCTCACTCACGTTCAAAGAAACAAGATCTAAAACCCTCAATCGCAAAACCCTCCCCCTCCCCCAATCCCAAGCTTGAGTGTAATCTGCATTCCATTCCATTCCGTCCCGTCTCATCCCCTGTATTTGCTCTTCCCTCAATTTTTAATATTATATCGGCTACAGAGT
>JWJA01005842.1:0-10303 GCA_000812885.1 Lanzia echinophila
ATGAAGTAAGGAAGAGCAACAAACAATCGAGGAAAGACAATGTATCACTAACGGTATGGTGCTACTGTACTTCAATGAGGTATATGTAGGATCGCGCCAGTGGGTGGATGGCAGATTACCGAGCCCTCCTATTTTAACTTGCAATAAGCCTTTGCCGCTGAGGATCCTCCTGAAGAAAACACATGATAGTCCGGAACATGTCTTTCTGATGTCACTACAGGTCAATCTGTTGGGAAGTACTGAAGTACGAGCCCAGGATGTTATTAGAGTGGAGACAAGTACCTGGGTTGTGATGAACCTGAACGGGCTTTCGATGCCAATAGGATCACCAAGTGACCAGGTCGGAACGGAAACAGTTATAGATCAGACTTTATGGGATGCGATACCTTTACCTAATACTGTCGCTCCTTCATTCCAGACTTGCAATCTTACTCGCCGATATGAACTCGAGGTCAGGGTTGGTCTTGGTTATGGTTACCCAGGAGACATTCAGGTAAAAGTTGCAGTGGTGATAGATTAAAATGGAGGCTAACAGTCGCAGCAACAATTCCTTACGATTCCACTCAAATTTGCTATCGAAGTATACTCCGGTATCACACCACCAGTAGAACTTCTCACTGCTATGGCAAATCAACCATCCATTCCAGTCAGGCCAAGTGCCAATGCAAATGCGGCACCAGCCTATGACCCAGCCTATCCACCACAAGTTGGGCAACCAGGCGCTCCTGCATTTGACGAAGCCCCACCATCTTACGAAGATGCACTTGCGGAGGATATAACACAAGCGAACGGCGCACGGCCGGCATACAGCGGCGTTACTAATGTTAATGCGCCAGGAATTGATGAGAAGGGTGGAGCAATTAGTGCACAGTCTAATGATGGTCCTTCTCGCATTGGCTGATAGGTGTTTCTGGTCACTAGTGGAATTTTCAACCAATAGTCCGCAGGGCATACAGCACAGTAGTGCTAAGTTACTCATACTGAAGTATATTTTTTCGTCCACCATCTGAGAGAAGCCTTAAGATTACGACGGATGTTATGAGCGGGAGAGTATCGCGAGAGGCGACTAAAGGACGGTCAAGAGGAGGTTATTCATTGAGTACAGCGTGGAGGGCAATATACGTAATGCAGAGAGAGGTATATGGCGCCAATTAAAAAACAACAGAAATCCCGAGTAAGTGCAGTTCATCTTCTTGGAGTACTCGAAGAACTTTCACAAAGGAAAGCTTGGTGTGATGGGAGACGGAATGTCATGGAATGAAGTGAGGACGCAGCAGTAGTAATGTTTATGAAGTAAAGGCTCAAAGCATTTCGAGATCCCCATGATTACATTTTACCATAATGGTGGCTCGACTCATATTTGATTATCCTCTGGGCTGAAGTAGCACAATCAACAGGGTAGTGTTTTATGTCTGATGTTTACAAAAATCGTCTTTTTATACACCTTTGCCGTCTTTTGCGGGATCGGGATTTGAATCCGATGTTTCCGTAGCAACACATCACTTTTATACCCACATAGTATTGCAACGATTTGTGCTAATTCAATTCCTATCTACGACTTTCTCCTTCCGAATCCAAAGAATTTCGATTCCCTCTCCTAAACCTCCATACCAGGGCCCCTCCTGACGCTCCCTACCTCTCAATTCCCACTCCGCCACCTTCAACCCCCACCCCTTCGCCTCACACATTCTCACGAAAACCCCATACGTCTCCCTGTTCCTGATCGTGCTCGATACCAGTACTTCCACATCCGGATACAACGCAAATAAATCGTCAAAAGTGGCGATTAAAGAGGGAATCACCGCAGGTGACCATATCACATCTGCTGCCAGGACCAGATCTAATTTTGCACTTCCAGATCGAGAAGCGATGTACTCTGAAAAAGAGGAATGCTCTCCGCTAGGGAGAAGATGTCCCCATGTTAGTTCGAGGAGACTTATGCTCTGGTTTGCTCCTGCTCGCTGGGTTTCGGCTTCTTGGTCAAGTTCGGATATGTCGGTTGCGAGGCCATTCAGATATAAACTCGTGTTCATGCCGACCAGTGTTTCGGGACTTCCATCGCTCGCGAAAACGTGCTTTGCGGAGAGATATTTAGCGCATAGTATTGATATAAGTCCCGTGCCGCAACCGAGCTCGAGGATGGTTTTAGAGTTGGTGAGAGTGGGGTGTTGGGTTAGGTATGTGGAGAGGTGGAGGGCTGCTTCCCACTGTGGGTTAGGAGTTAGTTGGGGGGTTTGATGGGGGGAGAAGGCTTGATTGGTAAAGTCGGAGAGATATGGGAATATTAGAGGCTGGGTATGAGGAATATGGAAAGCGATCTTACTGTTCGAAGCCCAGTTGTACCTGATCGAGCGAGGAGCGAAGCAGATTCAAGGAGGGTGATTGTACCCGATTGAGATGGATTGGGCGATGAGAGAGTATAAGTTACATATGATGGCTGTTGGGCAGCTGCAGCATCCGAAGGAAGGGGAGTAGATATAAGAAGACCGAGTTGGTTCATGAGATTATCCGATACTCCCTGAAAAGAAGAAGAGACATGTCAGAATAGGGCTATGTAATTTTGGATAACTTTGTAATAGATTTGAGATAGTGTGGAATAGATATTGGTATTGTTGATGCTAAATATATACATAAAAATATTATGAATTACAATCATGACGTGAAAAGAAATCGCATCTCATACTTCTTCTTCCCAATCCTGAATACTCTCCTCAATCCGTTTTGTAAGATCTTTAAGAGCTCGAAGTTGATAGCCTTGTGAAGGAGGGTATTTCAATGCTCCATCGTCGAATAGCTTTCTATAAATTGCCTCTTGAAATACATGATTTCGTAAATGTTTTCCGTCTGGGTAATCGAGAATAGGAAGAAGTTGAAGATATTGTCGACAGAATCGTTCCAATTGATAATCCTCTTCTGGTGGTGGCAATATTTGATCTTCCATTATCATCATATCTCACAAGAAGTATTGGTGTTACTTTAGAAGAGAACCTCGGAAAACAAAAGAAGAGGTTAAATTGATTGGTGCAAAATTTACCCATGTTATGCCTAAGGTTATATGATTGCCACCTCAGAATTAAGGCCTTCACATAGGGTTTACACCCCTCGGATCTCAAATATCCGCACACATTTTCAATAATCTCTTGATTACATAAACATTTAGCCCATGCTTAGCGCACTTTTCAAGGTTACCGAAACATTGAGCAAAGCCTTTCGAACTTTTTTGTCAATCCTTTAATCGACAGCGACCTCCATCGACAATTTAAATTACGACAACTGTCTCGATAAATCATCGTGGGCAGGCTGATCGAATTAGATAATCGCAAAAATGGCCGACAATAACGCCCCAGTTACGCTGCGAACGCGCAAATTCATTCGCAACCCTCTCCTCGGCCGAAAGCAAATGGTCGTGTAAGTTTTTATCATCATCATTATCATCACCATCACATCACATATGATCGAATCCGCCACTTGTTATGGATGGTTTGCAACATTTTAAAGATTGGCATTGAGCGCATGAAGAAAGAAATGAAGAACAGAGTGCTGATTCTGAATCATTTTCTAATTTAGTGATATCCTCCACCCAAACCGTGCCAATATCTCCAAGGACGAACTCAGAGCCAAACTTGCCGAACTCTACAAGGCTAGCAAAGACCAAGTCAACGTTTTCGGTCTCCAAACCCAATTCGGTGGTGGAAAGACAACCGGTTTCGCTCTCATCTACGATTCTCCAGAGGCATTGAAGAAGTTCGAACCCCACTACAGACTGGTCCGTGTTGGATTTGCTTCGAAGATCGAGAAGGCTAGCAGACAACAACGTACGTCAACAATTTCTCCCTATATCCAAGACCTCGAGATTTGGAGGACCAGAATACCTTGATTGGATTGAATGGGTGGCTAACTTTTGATGCAATTTAGGCAAACAACGTAAGAACAGACAAAAGACTCTCAGGGGAACTGCGAAGGTCAAGGGTGCCAAGAAGAAGAAGGAGACATAGAGTACTCGCTTCTCATCTTGGGTGGGACATGGATGGTGTTGCTGGACCTGGGGATTTGGCTATGTGGTTTATACACGCATCTGCATCGATCCTCCATCGTATCATGCAATAGGTGTAATTAGGGATCCACGCAATAGAGGCATGATGGCATGAACCTCTGATCGATTCTCTTTTCGGACCTTCACATTTCAATCAAGGTGTTTGCTCGTTTGTTACAGAAAAGTTCTGGTTAAGTGCAGTCCCTGTTTGGGAAATGGTCTAAATGTTCGTGTATGTGAAAAGAAATGCACTATGGGATATGTCATACCTATGCCCCCCACCACATTTTTCTGCATTTGTTATTCTTGAAATACGGATGTGTCTCCATTGCTTACTGATACTTCCTACATGTCAAATTTGCAGCACAATCACCACCGGGTCATCCTACCATTCAAGAATCTGATATATTCTGGAATGGTCTAATTTTTGACATGTCATTTATTCTGACTTTTCTTGCTATTGAGATCCTTATTTCTCATATTTTTTCTTCATTTGGATTCTTTTGCATATTGTTTGCTATCAGCCCAGCCCCAAACCCAGCCCAGCCACAACAGACTTTATTCCAATCTCCAATCTTGGCACATCTATCTTCCCGATCTAGAAAAGGTCGGTTTCATTATGTTACATGTAGCTGATCGGCTTCTCGTAGTGATATTCGGCCCGTCCCTTTCTGTCACGGACGTACTTAGCCGTAACAGGGCCATGCTATCGTCCCATTTTCTGACTGCGCACATCTGCATTTGTCATTCTCTAATAAACCGACTATTGCGTTGTAATGTGATAGATATGTAAGTGCGGTGCGGTACAGGTGTTGTGTTGTACAGTTCGATTCGGCGCTCTACAGCTCAACAGCTTCTACAATGCAAAAGAAAGTAAAGGAGTAAAGGAGTAATGCGAGCAAGCTCCACCGCAAAAACCTATCCATGTAAATGCAGTGCCTCTGTGTTTCGATTCGATTCGATTTCAATGATCACAAATCGCAATCGCAGATTTACCCACTTTTGCAATTTGGGAATGCGGATAGTATACGAGTGGAGGAAGAGTGCATCGACTGATCTGGGGAGCAGCTACTGACCGTTCTCCTGGCGACTGCTTCTGTATTCTGGGGTGAATGCAATACCTGTCGTGCACCGTGCTGCCAAGTTTTTGTTTTTCTTCGCCTACTTGTTTTGTGCTGCGTTCCAATGCCTCAATGTTCAACTTTCGTTCGATAATTCAAAATATTATTCATATAATCATTAAGCGAGGTTTAAACAATGAATTTTGATGGACTTTCTTAAATTTAAAGGCTTTAATTTTGGATATTTGATTAATTGAGTTGTCTTGAAACTTTGAGAGTGGTTAATGAGTTACTGCATCCACTGGTGACAGTGGACGCAGACACAAACCGCTGAAGATTTTTTTCCCTCACCTACAGATGCATTCTGCAATGGATAAAATTGGACATGATAGTTGTAGCGCATTACATGGTGCTTCCTTTTTGTGCTAGCTAGGAATAATGCGCTTTTAATTGCGCTTTCTGTCTTTGCGTACATTTCTAATTGAGATTTAGTTTATTTTCTCCAAGATAGGACTCCTTGCCCACCCCTGCATTTCCAGATAGGAGACTAATGCGCATGTTAGACAGAGCTCCGATTGGCACGCAAAAAAAAACAGAAATGAAAATTCGGGGTGTATAGGTGCTCGGGTGCAGTATCCGAGGTGGGTATTGGACAGAAAAACAATGTCCCTTGTGCATTAGGATGGAAGGAAATGGAGATCGACGCAGCAGTATGATGCGGTGCGGAGGACGGATTCAGCCCCGTTTCTTCGCCCATCTTTTCATCATCTTGGTAAAGCGAAGCGAGGAGATTCCACTGCTGCTTGTCATTACACGAATTTGCACAATAGATACTGGATTGTTCCGGATTTTCCATTGAATATATGCAACACATGAGATTGTATGGTCTCTTCAACAGAGTTGTTGCATAGCGTCCCAATCTCTTTCCTATCTTTCTTGTGCAAGATCAAAATAGCCAAGTAGGAGAGGAGAGCAAATTGCAACATAGATAAGCAGCGAAATTGAGGAACCTTTAGAACTCTTATGACTTCTCACCGACCTCTAAAACCTGAAGGAGGGGTGGGGGCAAAACATGCAGTGCAACGGCGTGCGACCTCGCCTATTACGCACGATGAACCTCGTGTTACACGACATAGCTTTACGGTAGATGCTCGATTTACACCAGTGCCATTTTAATTTGAGGGTTATTTGTGATTGGAAAGGAGGTAATTGGCAGCGTAGCGTAACCCGGCAATGCTTGCATGTATAGATTTCAGATCGCTGAAATCATTTCATGCGTCCTTTGTACGCCTTCTCGGGGAACGGTTATACGCATACGAGGTCAGAAGTGGCTTTCTCATTTAGACAAGTGCCGAAGTTGGCGGCTTAAGCTCCTGACTTTTGACAGGGTGAGATATGCTAGGTATATAGACAGGTATGTATGTATATTTGGAGAAGATCGAATTATAATTATCATTAATCTGACTAAACATGTATGTATCCTTATAGCATACAAAATAAGCATAGACAAGTAACATCCCAAATTTAGTTCCAGCTACCAGGTGCAGTTGTGCCTTATTAACATTGACATTGTGATCGACGGCCCAACCAATGACACCACATCTGTATCAACAATAGAGTCCAAAAGCAGCAATATCTGAAAAAAATCATTTACAAGTGCGAACGCTATTAGGCTCACATCTCTGTATCATCCTATTTTCTCTTGGCGTTCAAACACACCTCCTCTTCGAACAGATCAAACATAGGAGACAAACGGAAAAAGGAAACATTTGGAACAAATGCGGAAGTAACTCTTCCGAATTGTAATAAGGCGATCTTCATCCACAAGTATCAACACCAAATGAAGCTGCCTTTCTGGCCATATCTTCCAACATTGACTCCACACCGTCTTCTTTTCGCCCCATCTTCAGCTCCGATCCTCTGACCATCCCCAGTTGAAACGTAATATGAGAAAAAAAATGTAAAGACAGAATAGACGCGAAAGTAAAGCAAAGCAAGTTTTTTCGCCGCCCAATTTTTGGTTGTCCGTTCCTTCCCCCAAAGTAAATACCCTTTCACAACCCTAAAAGATTGTATGTCCATCAAGCCCCCAAATCCGTTAAGTAAGTGCAAATCCAACATACTCCCCGTACCAGTGATAGCACCCCTCTAGCCCCCATTTTGAACTTGTTAAACCCCTAAAAGGATTATTTCCACCAGCTGAATGCCGCCCAGTTCCGCCCCAATCCTGCCTGTCCTCCTACTCCACCCCATTATACCGCCATCGATTTTGATTTTTTTTTGAAGCCCCAGACAGAAAAGAATGAATAAACAGAATGAAAAGAAAAGTTAAAAATATGTTCCATCTACTCGAGCACGTAGGTATCTTCAATGATTCGGGAAAGCAAAGATAAGAGAGTAAGACGCGGGAGATACTTGGGTTGGTGAAAGACGTCGGAAAATCGTTGAAGAAACGAAGATCTGTGGGCAACTCCTATATCCTCCCCCAATAGAAGGAGCATGGGACATGCTCCCTCCCATGATGTGTTTTCGCTCCTCCTTGATTTGTATTTATGTTGTTTGTGTTCAGCTGGTATTGCTCAGTAAAGGAAAAAAAATAAAAATAAAAAAGTTATGTAAATCGTGCAGAGAGATGTACGCGCACGCGCAAGAAATAGTCGAGCATTCATAAGAAAATAGAAAAGGAAATGTCGCATAACAAGTGATTCTGCTCGAGTTGATCGAGAACACAGTTATCGAGAAGATAGGCTATGCTGTGAAAGCGGCAAGCCATCATTCAACTTCAAGTGATGTTGAAAGGGCGTTGGTTGCAACGCACTTTGAGAGTGTGATTGCGGCATATTTGGCAGATTTGGCGCAGGGTAACTGGACTGAAGTGGAATCGGTTCGTACTTGTGCCCACTAGTTAGAGTGGCACCACTATATTTTCGATCATTAGCCGACAAGGAACTCTCGGTGGTGTTGGTTTGGCTACTTTGACGACTCTTGATGTCGCTTCCATTGCTTATTCCGTAGTTGGACAGCTCGTGCGATGAATCGTTCGATTGTGGAAAGTACATTCCGTGATGAGATCCTTGTGCATGGCCTGCGTATGCTTCATTATCGTGCTGACCCATTGAGCTATAAGACAGTTGCCCCGCGGCCGTTGTTATTTCTTGGTTGCTAGTTGGGACACCCATATACGATGCCGAAAGAGAAGTGCTTTCGTGCATTAGACCGTTGTTCATGGGCCTCGAGCCATTTCCGCTCATCATATTTGAGTTTTCGAGATCGTATGTTAGGATGGGTTGCTGTGGCATTAACCCATCATTGGATCTCGAGTATTGACGGTTGACACTCGGATTGGGTAGGACTCTTTCGTTTCCCCTCAAAGCGTTCGAGGACGCATTGGTATCTGGAGGCGTCCCCATTGGGCGATAAGGCTGGTAAGCAAGCAACGATTGACCTTGAGTGTAGTTTGACTCTGGTGGCTCCGTATAGAATGTGGTGTTCATTCTCGGACGAACGCTGTTTTGCGCTGGGTAATTTGACACTGGTACAGGCTCTGGACTAGTAACTTGATATGTGGGATTTTGCATATTAAAGTTGGAGTCGTCTGGGAAATCATTGTATTGCATATCGGCCATAAATCTAGAATATGATGCCGAATTTATAGGGGGGCGATATTCCTGACTCATGGAATTGGTCTGACCCATCTGAGAATAATCATAGCTGGGAAGCAAGCTCTGGGCTTGTTGCGCGCGGTATGCGGCGGCGGCCGTGGATCTGTTGGCAGCAAGGGCAGCTTCGTAGGCGTCCGTAAAGTCTCTAGTTGGTTCGACCGTGTGAGCAGAGACCTAAAGATCAAGTCAGCCTGGATCGACATATTTCAACGGCGAGCTGCAAATACCCTCAAAAATTTGCAGGGCTCGTGGCCTGAAGTTTTGCAATGAAAGCAAGGCGCACCGTCCCCCGCATCTCCACTGCATCGGATCTTACGCTTGCGACAACGTTGGCACTATTGTGGGAAATTAGCAAGTACTCTTTCGCACTATTATATTTTAAAACTGGTCATCAAAGAGACAAGAATCATACTGCTACTGGAATTCTGCGCCGAGTCTGGGACAGGGAATTTGGTTCCTGAGCATGTTCTTGCCCATCGGTCCGAGAATCGTTCATCAGGCTGTAAATTTGGGACCCCCTATGTGAGTTGCCCAATCGTTGTTCATGGGCAAAAGGGTAACTCTGGCCATTTGGGCCAAACCTGCGAAAAGTGGTAGTTTCCTCCTCAGGGGCGTAGCTGAATGCTCGAGTCACCATCTAGGTTTGTAAGTATTCGAACTGCAGATATCGATAGTACTTTGGCCATTGCTTGACTTACATTCATAAGCTCTTTGATGATTGAGGATGTATATTCAGTGGAAGAGATTACTTTTGTAAAAAGAAAGAAGAAAAGTGTCTGATAGGCTCTGGAACATCAATTCGTGGGGCCGTTAGGCGGAAGACAAGCATCTATTATAATGCGTACTACAGAGCCTAATTGTTTGCTCAATGCTCATAAATTTTGCTCCTGCATGATTACCTAGTAATTTTGTGATATGTCATTATTGAATTGCAGTATTTCTACTATTATTACTTCCTTCTAGTCCAAATGCTGCACAAAGGCAGCCTGCATCTCTATGATCGACACACATAAGCATTAGACAAACGCTGTCCTAGGCTGGAGTATGGAGGAACATCCCTCATTCTCCATATAGCTGCCCAGCCAGCTGGGTACGCATCTAAGCATGCATGTTTTTATTAATTTACCCTAGCAGGAGGAAAATTCGAATGCCAGGGTAAATTCGAAGCAATTACGATGAGACTGTCTCGATAGATGAAACACTTTCTCAGCACCGCAGACAAAGAATTTCAAGCCCCAGTCTCCCAAAAAAAAAATCATTACTCTCTACTTGATTTTAGATATTGGCACATTGATTTGAATGATTGATGCACCTTACCGTGCAGTAGCCCCCATATGTACTATTGACAGTCTGGGTTAGAATTAAGTGAGCAGCTTTGCTTCTTCCAGATTAAGATACAGATATTGTCCAAGGAATGACAGATAACGATACAACGCCTGGTGGCATGAAGTAAGGAAGAGCAACAAACAATCGAGGAACGACAAAGTATCGCTAACGGTATGGTGCTACTGTACTTCAATGAGGTATATGTATGATCACGCCAGTGG
>JWJA01005843.1:0-16552 GCA_000812885.1 Lanzia echinophila
GGGGTTAGGTAGTTCTTGTCTGCTTTGTATTGGAGATGTTCTGTATAGATAGATATCTCTTTTGGGAACTTCGGTGTGGAAAAATGTATTGATGTAACGTGGGGGATGTGGTTGTACATATGAGCGAACGAATGAACGAATAAGACGAATAAGTAAGAAGAAGGCTGATGTGAACCCAATACTCTCACTCACTCCTTGGTATGATCATGATATTCCTTCCCAATCTGCTTGAACGAGGTGAGATGAGATNNTGAGATGAGATGAGATAAGATAAGCCAAGGCAAAGTAATGTAATGTAGGTATACCCATCTCGACTCACTACCACATGAATACAGCACCAAACCAAACCCAACACACATGGAGCAGCATTCTCGGACACGATAACAAGACTGAAGATAGATTAATGAGAAAGATGGCTGATTATGGTAATGGTAATCATGAGTGCATATTCTCGGAAATATATAATCAAATCGGATTGAATCAACACAATACGCAAGCGCACCCAAAGAGATGTGAATGAATGAAGCATCCAAGAAGCCTAACATCCCATCATCCATCCCAATACAATCAACTCACCAAACCCCTTACCCGCATCTCTATTCTCTCTCTCGCTCTCTCCAACAGCAAGCAATACAGTAAGCAAGTAACCATACCGTCCCTATCCCTATCCCCCCAACAATACCATACCATACCATCAAACCCATCCCCTCCTTCCTCTATTGCCCAAACCCCTTCAAAATCAAATTCAAAGCCAAAAAAAAATCATGTACAACCAGCTCAGCCAAGCCAAACATCACACACCCACAATCGAAATCATGAATATCCAAATATTTCGCTTTTCAAAGACCTCACCCAGATAATTGGAATTCATTCTAGCATGCAAATATGACCGACTAGCCAGTTGATGAATGGTATTCAAGCGGTTGATTTAATCATGCATTTATTTAAGTGTGAAGAAAAAAGAAGAGAAGAGAAAAAAAAAAGAAGGGAAGGTAAGAAAAGAAAATTTGTAAAGAGGCTAGACGGTTTTGGGAATGGTGGGTTATGAGGGAGGTACTAAGGATGGATTGGGAATTGGTGTGGATTGGTAAGCGATGGGGGTTTAAGAAGATTTTTTTTTTCTTCATGGAAAAATTATTTTCTTGAACTTTCAACAACACACATCAACACACATCAACACAAGGCTTCAATTTTCTATTGTATGGATTGATCGATTGATTAATTGATTGATCGATCGATTGATTGATTGATTGATTGATTGAGATTAGCTTCATTCATTCAGAGATTCATTTTCAGATTGATTCATGAGATTAGATTCATTCGTTCAGAGATTCATTTTCATTCATTCAGAGATTCATTTTCATTCATTCAGAGATTCATTTTCATTTATTCAGAGGTTCATTTTCATTCATTCAGAGAGAGATTCATTTATTCAGAGAGAGATTTATTCATTCAGAGATTCATTTTCATTCATTCAGAGGTTCATTTTCATTCATTCAGAGGTTCATTTTCATTTATTCAGAGAGAGATTCATTTATTCAGAAAGAGATTTATTCATTTAGAGAGAGATTCATTTTCATTTATTCAGAGATTTATTTTCATTTATTTAGAGAGAGATTCATTCAGAGAAAGATTTATTCAGAGAGAGATTCATTTAGAAAGAAATTCATTTAGAAAGAAATTCATTTAGAAAGAGATTCATTCAGAGAAAGAAATTCATTCAGAAAGAGATTCATTCAAAGAAAGAAATTCATTCAGAGAGAGATTCATTCAAAGAAAGAAATTCATTCAGAGAGAGATTCATTCAGAGAAAGAAATTCATTCAGAGAGAGAGAGATTGATTGAACCGCACATCTGGTATTTATTTCCCATACATAGATATATACCAGATATCGCACCATGGTTCTTTTATCAAATTCAATCCACATCCTTCAGGTTTGTGTTCCTCTTTCCTCTACTCTTTTCTTCTCTTTATGAGAAAACACATACAAAAACATACCCACATATTGCCTACCTCCTTTGCCTACTCCATGCATTGGCGCGTCACTTATTTATTATCGTTCAGTGGGAGATTGAACACAGGGCCTAGACAGCCCGTCCCATCCACCCTGCTGGCGTCGATTAGTGCGCCAGGAGGACTAATCGAGACATACATTTTTTCTTATTTTTTTTTTATACTTTTTGTGCATAAGTATATATACATTTCTGGTGGTGGGAGGATGGTTGAGTGGGAGGAAGGGATTGAGGAAGGAGGGAGGGAGGAACAAGATGTAGATGTAGATAGAGTCGAAAATAAATATTTACTATACATGCAATTGAAACAGATTACTCTCCATCTACATAGCTCGCTCGCCACTTGCTTGCTTCACTTTGATATGAGAGACCTTAGTAGTTGTGGGAGAATGCCCACTTGGCAGTTAGAAATCAAGGTTCTATTTTGCATCTAAATACATCTGCAGGTACTACATTTTCAGCACCGGCACCAGTATCCATACACACACACATATCAAAGCTACTACCTACCTACTATAAAAAACCCCCAATACAAGTCATCCATCTCTCCCGACTTCCTAAGGTTGACTTCAAGATTTCTCTATCCACACATAGAACTAAACTTCCAGTCTACTGCCCAAAAGCTCGTTAATGAGCAAGTGTATACCTACATACTTATATTTTGCTGCTCGACATCGACATCGACTTACTAACATCCTTCTTTCCTTTAGCTATGAGAGCTGATCCGAATTGACAATTAAGTAGAGCATAAGCAGGGCACCTTACCTGCACCGAAATGCTGACAATGTGGTTTATAAGATCTGAATATGCACTCATTCTATTGCTCTGTTGCTTTATTATGATGAATCTATCTATCTATATATATATAAGTGCTCTTAGAGAGAGAGATGATCTCTCACTATGCTATGCCATGTTATTTTGTATATACGCCCTCTAAACCACCATGCCATTCTATACCGTATATATATATATGCTTGCAAAAACGCCGAAAATACCCTCTATCATGGGACCATTTTCTAAGTGAACTTTGCAAAGAATCCCAACTCACAACTCACATCTCAATTCCTCCCCTTCCCATTCCCATTCCCATTCTTCTCCTTCCCCTGATCCCCATGCTTATGCCCATCATCATCATCACCCTCCTCATCCTCATCCCCCTCCTTCCTCTTATTCTTCCTCCTCTCCTCCTTCAACGCCTCATGCACCACCTCACTCCCCTCATCCCCCTTCTCATCCCACTCCACATCATACTCCTCACTAATCGCCTTAACCTCCTTCCTCAACCCATTCGCCTCCTCAATCAACCTCTCCCACCTCTGCACATCAAACCCCCTCGCCTGATACAGCGTATTCTGCCTACGCGAAACCGTAAGATTCAACGCCGCCCTATAACTCACCTCGCGATTATGATACAAAAACCACAAATACCCCATCATAATCATCGACAGCCCGGCTAAATAAGTCACAGGCTCCATCGTATCCCACCCATAATCCGTCATAAAAGTAAAATAATAAATCGCCCCCCACCAACTCGCCAACAATCCAAAACCCCCCAAAGCAATTCGCTGTGCGCCCCGATGCGCAAGCTCATCACATTCCTTCTTAATCGCCGCATAATCCGCCAACTTGCGACTCGTTTTCCGCAACCGCATCCGTAGATAATGCGTACGATCATTGAACGACGGAACCCCGATCCGGATTTCCTGACTCGCGCCCTCGATCTCAACGGCGAATTCCTTGCCCCGTGCTGCATCGCGTATGAAATCCCCAATCTCGGTAGACGAAGACCACCGCACGAATTTCGTCTCCGGGTTATGGTGTGTGGAATGCTCGCGTCCACGACCAGAATAGCTTTCCACGCCGCCTTCGCCCGGCCCGCCGCGCAGATGGGCTTTTATCGTGTGTTTCTTCTTCTTTTCGGAGGAAAGCTCAGACTTTGTCGTTGAGTTGTTGTTTGAGATTTTGCCGAGCTTGACGATTTTTCCGTCGACCATTTGCTCGTCGTTACCTTCTTCGGGCTCAAGCTCTTCGTCCATGTCCTCATTTCTTGTATCTGTTTTAATTTCCCCCTGTGCGGAATCCTCAGCCCGGAAATGCACTTCGGGCACTTTTTCGGTGCGGCCGTCTTTGGTTTTTATCATGGGCAGCTCGGATTGGATCAGCCGTTCGAGGTAGGAGAGTGGTTGTTGCGGGTGGACGAGGAGAGCGAGCGGCTCGATGGATTTGCGGTCTGAGTTTTTGTCGGTTGTCGTGAGTGGTAGGATGAGTTTGAGTAGTCGGGATGGCGTGGTTAGGAGTTTGCCTGTGGGGTATAAGGTTAGTTGTGATTCCGTGTAGCAGAGGTGTGGATTAGAAACCTTTTGTCATGGCGCCGGCACTTCGATCCCTTTTTACGGGGGGCTGATCCGATCCTTCTCTATGCCATGGTGTTCTCGCCTGTATCTCTTTCTGCTCTCCGATTGCATTGTCGATTTGCTTGTTAAACCAATCTTCTTGTTCCTCTTTTCCTTTTTGTTTCAAGCTTTGATCTTGCTTTGCAGAATTATCTACACCCCATATTCTCGTTGAGCTGAATGTGCGAATGCATGAAGATGATTGCCAAAGGAATGGTTGAGTTGTTGGTCTCGTACGAAATGCCGCTGTGAATGGGGGTATCTTCGTGGAGAAACTCCGAGGTAGTATTTGTGTTGCCCGTCTCATTTTGAACTTTCATGAACTTCGGATTGAAAAATTGGGCAAAAACTCCGGAGCAGTGGTAGTTCTATCATGAATGGAATACCATATTTGAATATGTTTGAGCAAGCTTGGAACCTGAAATCTTGAAGCTCAAACAACTCCCCCCTGTATAACCAAATGACGTAGGGGACCCATTCAGGCGGGATTTGATCTACGCCATCACGTGCGTGGCAGTCACAATACCCACGTCCAGGCCCAGGCAAGAAACAAGAAGAATAGATGTTGTTGGTTTGAAATAGAGAACTTCAATGTGAAAAGATATATTTATGTTTGTTTGTTATTCGTACCAATTTCGAAAGCTATATACAAATATTGTCCCAATCTAACCCACAACTTTTGAATTCTAATCGCATCGCTGAATCGCAATCACCAAAACCAAACTTGCTTCGAGCAATCGTCATTCATTCGTGCTTCAACAGTAAGTAACCCTAATATCCATGAATACAACCTTATTCTGAATTTCCCTCCAAATATCCAACGCTCTCTCCCTACTTCTACCCTGTTCAACAAACTCCGCCTTTTGCGGAAAGGTCCTCAGCAAATCCCTCTGAACATCCTGCAGCGCTTGAATCTTGCAACAATCTGGATCCATAGCTCCCCAATCCAGCGCCACGAATTCCGAGCGCACATTATTCCTATTCGTCATTTCCTCATCATCATCATAATAGAAGACTATTTCCTTTAGTTCTGAAATGCCCTCCCCATACGCTTCCACGATGCGGAAGATCTTGGACCAATTGACACCACTAGTGTAGCCGCGATAGGAAAAGAATTGGTGGATATTGTAGGCCAAATAACTCATATCGGATTTGGCACACTTTTTTAGGAAATCCTCGTAGTGGCTATTCGTATACCGAGGGAGAAAATTCGACGTTAAACAGACGGTATCGACGTTTAGGTTACACCATATTTTCGCGCGCGTCTCGAAAGTGAACCATGAACTTGTATGCTTGGTTCCAAAGCAGAGACTGTAATGCTTTAAAGCTTCCTTCCTAGACTCTTTGCACGCGTACAGGACATCAGGATCCGGGGTATTGGATTCGTAAGAAAGGAGATTGTTTCCTGGATGAAACTTATATTTGGGTCGGACGAAAGTGCTGAACCAAATGTTGACATTGCGTTCATGTCGACAAGCAAAGCTCCAAATGTGCTGTCGGAGTTCAATAGGTAAATGTGAGAAACGATGAAATGTGGTTGGAGTAATCTTCTCTTCTACTGGTTCGTCGAGTTCGGGTGAAAGTTTCTGAAACGACAATGCCGGTGATGGTGATGGGTCGGGCGTGAGAGGAGTGTAACCATTCTCCATTTGGTAATCGTATTCGGCGATGAATCGAGGCCACCCGTTAGCTGATGCTGAGGGTTTCTCAAAAGCCGATAATCCTTCCCAGCTTCCCAAACTTAAGATTGAAAATGGCACCGAAGATATGGAGTGCTGGCGAGTTTGTTGCAATGTTTGGGTCTCCATATTTACTGCTGGAGATTTTGTTGAATTGGAAATAAGGAAGAGTGAGAGTAGTGGATATAACTTTTATAAGTAGCAGCTGTAGTAGCGTGAGCAGTCAAGAAATCTAGGCCTGGCTCAGATTTTGATCTTGATGGTTTCTGTACGATAGCGATAGAGATGGGACGCCTCTTGACCTATATACTCGGAGCTGTATCGGCGCCCGGTGTTCGAGCTTGCTATAATGCTGTGTGTGATTTCCAAAGTAGGGACAGTAGCAACACACAAGGGGATTGCTAGAAAGGCATTAACGCACGTCCCAAAGCATAGTCAGTGCCGAACCTCGAGGGCATGAAAACCGTCTTGGACTGAAGTGTGTGGCAGTTGTGGCATGGTTTGAAACTGTGGCAAAAGTAGCCGATGTGGCTAATAATATACACTCAAGCCATTTTAGGGGTCTCTTCGTCTATTTATTACGTTATCTGTACGCAAGCCTTGCCACATGTGAGTATTGGCGTTAATGTGGAACTTGTCATTGGAAGATTGGATATATCATCAGGGAGTGAAGATTATACTTCGTAGTACGAAAACCTAGTACCGGTCAAGCCGATGGTAATTCTATCAACTACCAAGCGCCCAAGTACTAAGTAGTAGTTGGAAAAAGAAAGGGCCAGCCCCTCAGTCGGTGTCGCGGGAGACCGATTCACCGACTGTCCGATTTGATTGTCTTTAGAGTTTTGCGGCTCTAAATTAGCAAATCTTCAGGACTGGCCTTAGAAGAGAGCCAAACGCCAGCGTCCGTACTAATCGATTAAGCTTTCATATCCTTAAATGATCTTGTGCCAACAACCAATGAAGCAAGTAGAAAGTGGTACTAATGGTACAACCCGTGCTACCGTTTGCTCGAGAGCAAAATCGTAAATGCATGATAAGAAATGCGGCCCGGCAGTTTCCATTAGATACGGATGATTGCTGGTATCTAACCGGTCTATGCTATCGCACGCCTACCTAGAATATCATCATGCAATCAGACTCTCGTCTCATATTGTAATCTGTTAGCCAAATCTGGGGCATCGATATTAGCCATAATGCAACAACACACGGTGGTAGGGAATGCGGCAGTATTTGCTCCAACACTAGCGTACCAGTATTCCTATGCTGTAGCACCGACCCTCTGTTTTGGTACTGTATTCCTGGAATGAAAACTAGGATGGGATGATGTAGAAACTTCATCTCATGTCCATGCTGATGTTAAGGTTGCTGGCCCGCATCATCTAGACCCCTTTATCTACAATTGTTCAAAGTTCAAGGCAAATATCTTACTCGATATACCGACCCAACAAACTCTACTTGGGACTTGGACAACAGGGTGATTTTCGAGTGAAGAGAAAATAAGCTTTGCATAGTACAGCTACTAGGTAGTTTGCCGCATAATCTTGCCGACGCTTTATCATAAATCAAGTTGGTGATTTCATCAACCAAACTACCAACCAGATAGCTTCAGGAAATTGAAGGTCTCTGATCTTTAATTATTGTTCATCTTATCCATCCTTGCCTGCCTTTCTCCTCCCAACTCCCAAAAAAGCAAGACCCAAGCTTAAAGACGGAGATAGCCGGTTTAGAAAACATACCAAGCGCTTGAAATTTCTGGTCCCTCAAATGCCGTTATGTAAACATGAGTCGTCTCATCCTATCCTGAAATGGATCCCTGTAATTCATGCCTTTGGGAGCTGGAACTTGTCACGAGAAGGAAATGAGACATCGTTACAAGTGCATTTGCTCGTTAATATTTCCTAACTTGATACCGCCATTAAGACTCTTAGCCAAAGTATGCCTAAACAAGTATACAACGCCAAACATTTTCGCTCATTTTCGTTCACATCTACATTGAACCTCGCCATCGATTGAAACAGGATAAGGCAAGATGAAAATAGTTGAGCGCTTGGCACATTTGATAAAACAATTCTATCAAAATGCACAGGATAGACCACAGAGCGGAATCATCAGGTAGGAAAGGATGCTACTCTGGCCGCATTTCTTTTGAATTGTTAGTATGGCAACATCTGATTATTTGCGATAACGAACAGAACATTTTCACCATCGTTCCCAAAGACGAGTGATCATGGCGGGACAGAGAACATGCTTCGCAATTCAGCTTAGTAAGGAAATTGTGTGCTGTCCAAAGTTCGTATTCTGGTCTGAATATGGTACTTTACAGTGCTGTGTAAACTTCTACCTTTCATCTAACCTTCAGCCACAAGACATAAGGCGACCGAAGTAAATCTAGATAGATCATAACTCGGGGCCTTCGAAGTTCTCTCTTCGAAGTCGCATCAGAGCGGACTGTTTATGAGGAAAGGTGACTTCTCTTTCCTTGGTAAAACCGACCTCGAGTAAGTGTGAGATAAATCTATCAACAGAAAATATTGGTCAATACATATTGTACGATCAAGTAGTACAAAAGAGAAATGTAACGGAAGTATACTATACCTTTCGTTGTCTACTCGTGGTTCAAGTACAAAGGAGTTGGTTCTGTAATCCTGCACCAGAGCCCAATGTGCCAAAGCACTCATCCAGCAAAAAACTTTCTGCTTTCCCCTAAATTCATCTTCGCCAACCAACACATGAACTCCACGGTCAAAATCCCCTGCAGCATCGCCTATATGCCTACCAAGGATATCTTCTTTCACCCAATACAGTTCAAAATAGCCAAATGGCTTTCCATCCCAAAGTCCAATGGCCGGGAAGGAATGTTTTGACTCTAAATTTGCCTTGAGAAAGTCTTCCTGGATTGGAAGTGGCCCAGAACAACCCCAGAATTTTTCCACCCGTGGAATGTTCATCCATCGATTTAAAAGCTGCAAGTCCGTCATCTTAGTAGTATCATCACTTTTCTCCGTATTAACGTATGTGGAGGTCGATTCTGAGCTCAAGGGTGTATAAAGTGAAAGAGAAGATAATGACGAGCTTGTGGCATGGTGTCTGAAAGGGGCAATGATCGACGTTGGACCGGTATATGCCACAGGCTTAGGTGAAAGAGATGCAACGCGAAACGATAAATATTTACCAACGCTGGGAATATAACGTCTGTAGAACGTTTCTCCTTGGCGGGGTGGTTTGGGTCTTAGTGGATGACGAAACCCTGACGTGTATATGTACTGGAGAGGAGGTGGTGGGTAATAAGTAGGTAGATGGCTTCCCGATGAGAACGGCCCAATGGATGGCGACCATAAAGCTGGGGTTTGTCCTTGAACCAATGGGGAAGATGGCTCGGCAGAATCCCTCTTATTGTTTGGTGATCGGTTCCTGGTACTGCTGTTTATGGGTGAACTAGGACGGCTTCCGTGAGGTGACCCGACCGGTACATTTGGAGCAAGGCTAAAAAGAAATAACCTTGCAGACAACTGCCAAAATGCTCTCCTCGAAGTAAACATCTCCGACCATCCTTCAGGGGTGTTCTCCTCAATTGCCAGGCCCACTGCCGAATCATCCGATGTGATCAATCCCATTCTCTCAAGCTTTTGTACTAAATTGCGCCCCCGTAGCACGCCTTCCCTTCTAATGCGTATGCGCCATTCTCCTTTGGGCTTTCCGGCGTCGGGTGTATGCTTAGATGCGTCTGTTGTGAGATATGGAGACGGTTGTTTTTGATGGAAGTACCAGTATAGTGTAGCCCACAGCATCATTCCTATTTGCCTTGTGACACTAGTAGGTGGTTTGAACTCGCTGGTTGGAGGATTTGAAATCGATGAGATGAAAAGGCTATCATTATTGAGGGTTGGCAATCTAAAAGGGTGTATATGTCGGTGTCGATTCTTGGGGGTTGATTTAGGGTCGGCATTGTTGATATCGGCATAGGTGGTATCGGCATCGTTGGTATCGCTGTTGGAAGAATGTTCATCATCGAAGTCTTCCGTTTGGATGATAACGGTCCAGCCTGCAGGAAAAACACTGCTACCATGCTGGTTCAATTCATTTGCTCTGAAGAAGAACCCTCCAAAAACGGGATTAACTGTCAAGCTATGACCATTAGGTAGATGCACAATAGCTGCCATAATTCTTATCTTTGATCAAGAATTAAGGGTATAATTAACGTTTTATACTGTTGATTGATAGCTTATCTGCAACGAATGCGCTCTCGATATAATATGTGCGTTCGTATGACGATCAGAAAAGGGAAGGGGGGAGGGGTGGAAATTTGGAGAAAAATAATATTGATTTGCTGAGAAATGACAGCTCGCTGGTTCGTTGGTTTCGTTGGATGACAGACACAGCATAGCAAGGTGGGATGCTTTCAAGTGGGATGTGTTCCAGATGTTTTGTTGCTCAGCTTGTAAGCTGTAAACTGTAAACTGTAGTATTCTTGCCTTTTTTTTGTAACCTTTCAAGGTTATTTGGTTACCTATACCTACTTGTAACAGAGGAAAGAGTTCTCTGCCCCATTCAGATTTTACCTTTTTATCAGTAAATCAACCAATCTCTTCCACCACTTCTTTTCATTTCGTTGATAAAATAGTAAAATGAGATTCCAATCAACCTACAAGTGAGTGATTGTGTGAAATGAATCAATAAGGATATTATTATTGTTGTGATAAAAAGAAGAAGAAGATATAATACCTACCTATTAGGTATATCTACCTGCTGTTGTTGCGGTTGTAGGTATGTCAACTTGGTGGAGAGAGTACTTTGTTTGCATGTACCCCCTTTTTTTTTCCCCTCTCATTTTTTTTTCTTCCCCTCCTGTTCTAAAAGATTTTCTCAATTCTGCCCCACCACATCCACTCAACCTCACCGGGGAATAATTTTTGTTGCTGCCGTGGGCCCCACACACAACATTCACACTTACTACTGAGTAGTAGTAGATACCTAGGTAGGCGATAACGATTTGGG
The DNA here is from genome assembly GCA_000812885.1 of Lanzia echinophila. Taxonomy (NCBI): domain Eukaryota; kingdom Fungi; phylum Ascomycota; class Leotiomycetes; order Helotiales; family Rutstroemiaceae; genus Lanzia; species Lanzia echinophila. The sequence goes on from JWJA01005843.1 coordinate 11,081, forward strand.
AAATGGGATAGTAAAACGTTACACGCTGAAATAATAATATAGGTCCTGACTGAGTAGAGAAAGGTTCAAATTATATGTGAAGTGTAAGGGGAATCTAACATAACCACCATTGTTTCTGGGTTCTATATCAAAAACTTCAACACATTTATGTACCACAACAAAGAAAACATCTAAAAGACAAAAAAAAAAAACTATTTTTCATTCAAAATCTTAAACCCAAATGAAAGGGGCATGAGGAACTACCCTTCATTCTTCCAAGCAAAAGTTGAAGGGTATCGTATCCTGTATATGAAATATGCGTGTCCCCATATCTGCATCTGCATCTGCATCAGGGTGCATCTCAAGCCTCAAGGTAGAAAAAAAAAAGAAGTCTAGAACTAGGAGGTGAACGACTCAAAAGCTTTGAATTATGATCAAAAGATTGATATCATGTTTTTTTTTTCTTTTCTTTTTTTGATCTTCTAGATTATTCTACTATTCTATTGCCCAACCACACCACACCTACACTCAGCACTGGCACACACACCTTCTCGTAAGAGTTGTAACTCTCTACTCACCCTATGATCCCATTCGCATCAAATCGGGAGATCAGAATTTTCATTCCAGCCTATCACTTCACATCCAAGCATATTCTGTTTAACCAGCAGCGCAAGCCACGGGTTTTATTATATGAATTTTATGATAGCAACTTCTACTTCTACCAATAGAGAGACATGTTTCCATGCGGAGATATCCCCGGTAAGAAAGTATATCGCCCAAAAAACTGACATAACGATACACAAAAAGTTGTGAACTGGTAACCTAGGAGGAGTTGTGGGGAATATATATTCAGAAATGATTAATCGTGTTGGATATGACGTTCATGTACTGGCCACTTATGTATAGGTTTCATTTATTTATGGATTTAATCCAATTGAAAATCTCTCTATACTCGTTTACTTTTGCTTACTTGCTTACTTGCTTTTCATTCATTCGTTCATTCCAGACACATTTCATGACCAATCTTTATTCATTATTGTATTTTATTAATTTACCATCCAATCAACCAAGCCATCAAACATGCATATATAGTTCTACACCGATGACATGGAAATGACATAGAAATGTTGGGGAAATGTTGGGGGTTTCCGTGGCTTTGTGTCTTGTGGCTGGTTTTATGTGGTTAAGTAGGTAGTTTTTATGTGTCGAGAATAATAATTGGAAGGAAGCCTTACCTTTTACTTTTCTCGTACTTTTTACACTGCTTAGATGAAATGATGATACCTCTACCTCTCCCATCCATACCTTCTAGACATAGTAATGCATGCATTGATATGTGGCTACTAGCGGTATGCAAACACATTTGGAGGGTTTCTTTTTTGTTAAATCATCATCTAATAATATATATAATATATATAATATATATATATATATAAATATGTATATATTATATCTAGTTAGTTGTGATATATTTAAAAGAAGGAATATACAAAATCATTTACTTTCAAGAAAGAATTTGAACTAATCTATTTTACTTGGGTAGCTATTGATTTTCTTGGGTAGAATCTACCTACCTGTACCCCTATTTATATACTCACTCACGAGTCACCACCACCACAACCAACATTAAATTACCAAATTACCAAATTACCAAGTTACCATACCTACGGTAAGTAAGAATTGATATGATACATACCTACTCAAACTTCTAAACACTACTAGATAATAAACACTAGTTCATTTAACCGGCTAATTCTTCCAATCCATTAAAATGTGATGGATCGTATCAAAAATAACACCTTCTCCTCCTTGTAACAATAGCTAGGCTACTTGTCATTTACATGGATATAAATAAAAAAAAGCGTTATAAAATGTTTTCTCTCTTTTATTTATTGGAGATTGTACCCCAAGTGGGATACTAATCTCTTTACAGCATTTTTGAGTTACCTCAGATATTGCGAATTGCTTCGTACAGGATTTTCGCGGCTTTCTCTCTTCTAATATATACTGGGTAGTTTGGCCGAACCTACCATTTGCTCTCCGCCTTATAGAAATTTAGATCTGATCTTATTTTTCCATTCGGATCTAAACCAAGAAAAGCAACTCGTACTTAATATACGAAATACGATATACCAGGAATACCATGATCCTTTTGACCTTAACGAGTCGGATTCAAAGGGTCTGCATCCACCTTATATTGGTTCCAAACATTCACTTCTCAACATATTTATGTGATATAGTGGTGGGAGGTGATCGAGATCATTTTCGGGAAGCCGTCCTCCAGGCTCAATAATCCTCCGGAAATCATCACCGTTTCCCGTTTTTCGAAGATCCATTCCCGTTTTGAAGATCCACTTCGCCTTGTCCATGGTACTTATACACACTTTTCTCTCTCTTTTCCAACTCTTGTTCCACCTACAATGTGATTATTCGGACTTGCATGGTCATGAGTAAATGGGGCTCACATGCCGAGTCTGAAGTGGAACAAGAATAAAAAAGAGTTTCGTGAGAAATCACTGGATTGTGTGGGATTTTTTTTCGTATCGGGCTCATCTCCGACGAATACTTTACACCAGCACCTTGATTTTTCTATGGACTTTCAGCAAGAGGTTTTTATGCTTCCCAATCAAATTTTCTTTGCCCTCCCATTTCACTACATTGCTGACGTATTGAAATAGACGTCTTTTACTAAGTAATTGCTTGGAAATCTGGAAGTACTGTAAACCAAACCCTAGGAAAGATGCTCAAAAGCGGCCTAGAACATGAAACCCTGACAATATTTATTTGTTGCTAGCGTCTTATCTTAGCGTGCCTATTCCCCGTTAAATCCTCCTGCAATAAACGTGTGGTGGGATAAGATTTGTCGCTCCGAGAAAGTAATATCATTGAACCGTATACGCCGATGTTATGCAGCAACGGGCGTGGGGTGTCCCCGGAAGTGGTGAAAGATAACCTGGTCGTTCTTTTAATATTGTCTTTGGTAGATAATTTCCTGATCTATACTCCCTGTCACACACGCAGAGAGGTATTTTGTGGCAGTCGCGCCTACGGTATAATTTTCCCATGGTGTACTCTAAGTAAATTGTGAGTAGAAGCTTTTCATCATACTACGCCTCTGACCTTCTGCTTTCATACATTTCAAATCGGCGTGGATATGGCAATACCCTTGGCACCTTTGGCAATGAGCCAAACTAAAGACGATCTTTTAAAGCATCTGAACATGGATGCTGAGATTTACACCCTGATGGCGGTAAGCACCAATTCAACCCCCCGAGAGTTCCATCTCAGCGCCCCCTCTCCTTACTCTTACCACAATGAGAAAACGTAATCAATAAAGTGCTTACTGATCTTGACCGGCTATCTAGAAAGAGGCCGATCAAGTTTACAGGTGGCTTACCTCCGACAGGGCTCACCTCAAGAAGAATTGCAAACGGAAGCCTCCATACGACTGGAGCGACATCGTCGAGAAGTCGAAAGATGAAGCAATGCAAGCCATAGCACGGAATGGCAGTGAACATACCAGTTATTATTGGAAACTCGCTCAACCCACAACGGATTGTCCAAATTGGATCGCAAGATGGTTTCTGTATCATAAATTTCGCTATCGTGATGGGAGGAATAGAAACGTCGGCAGAACAGAAGAAATGCCAGCAGGATCTAATACTTCTCACCTCCACCATCATCATCACCACCATCACCATCATAATCGTCATCACAACTCACACCATAGACAGCCTTCAGTTGGAGAAGAAATCGATAGCTATGATAGCTATGGCAATCGAATATCTTACTACACAACTACATCTGCAAGACCCGGTATGTGCTAAGTGATAAGCAAGACGTCTTCCCTTTACCGTTTCATCGCTATTGGGCAGAGAAAAATTCCACATTCTGTAATTCCCCTTTGTGTGAACTCAAGAATTCCTTCTTTCTTAGAGGGTCCCGAATCACAAGTAATATATGGTTGCCCATCAATGCATGTCGGAGAAGTGTGGATCTAGATTATTCTGACTGCCGGCAGGAGACGTCGTTCAAGGATACGACTCCCGCGCAACAGGTCTGTGACATCCATCCCCCTTATACATTTCCCCACAACCCTTTTGGTTTATTGTCTGAGACTAAAATAGCCCTCGAAGCAGCTATGACATCTTCGCAAAATTACGCCACCTACACGAGCCAGTCGTATGAAACATCGCCTGCGCAGTACCCAAGCTATACGATCCCAGATGATGATGGTCAAGCGAAGCTATACTATGACCCTGTTAGAGATGTTTAGTATCTGTATAAGTCATGCCATGACATGACATGCCACGATTTTACGATATTACGAGGCCCCATTATTTTATGACTGGATGAAGGAAGGAAGATACGAAAAGGGATAGCACGGATTGTTTGGACTTTTCTATCTACAAAAAAAAAGAATGCGCATGGTATGTCGGGATGCGGCGGCGGAGATTAATTTCAATGGGGCATATACCTGGTTGTGCTGCAGGATCTTGCCGAATACTGCTTGGGTGGTGCTGCAATCGCGCGTTGGACTTAAGTTAGCACAGTTTTGGGAAAAGAATACCACCAAAAAAGATTTCAAAACTGATCTTTCGCTACCTTCTAAATTGCATGCGAGGATAAACGTGCCCTGAAAATCCCAAGTCTCTTGCTACTTATACCCATACATGGCCTTCTAAAAGAACAAGGAAGCACGCGAGGACCAGCTACTTGCCCCCCTTCAAAGAAAGGCACTTCCACCCTACGCAAACACTATATCTCGGATCTCGTAAAGCCAGATTCCGCAGCGCCATTTTAAATGGCACCACAAACCCTGCTTCGTAGCACAACGACCCCTATCCGATCTCGCGAGCGAGGGGCAAGCCGTAGCACACACATTTCTTTTTCGCAAGCAAGCAAAATTTTAGGATCCACTGGGCACAGCCCCTCGAGAAGCTACCTATCACCCATATTCAATGTGATTGGTAGGGCTCCTGCAATATTTGTTCGGTACCACACTCGTATGAACGCCTTCAGCTGTATAAAGCCAGGGAAGGAAGCTGCCCTTACCGTTAAGGCGGGGCTGTTACACAAAACCGTAATTGATATTTCCGGTGAGGTGCATGGAAGCAATAAAATACAACGCTACGCTACCACTTAACTTTAATACCATTATGACATACATACGTACATAATATGCGAGCAAGCACACTAAAAGGATTAACCACTAGCAAAAGAAACTGGTGTGGACCCTTCCAGACCCGACCCTAATCCACATGTGCCATCTAGGAGCATCTGTTCCATCCTTGCCACCAATGGGGAAGCACGAAAACCACAAATACAAAAACTCCCGCAAACCACACTACTGAAAACCCGTAATAATTTACCTAAATAGGATTAAACTTTTACCTTATATAAAACAATAAAAAATGAGCTAATGTCTTTCGGGGCATTTATAGTATAGTGATTAGCATACTCCATTTTTCTTTTTTTTTTTTAAAATATTAT
>JWJA01005844.1:0-10776 GCA_000812885.1 Lanzia echinophila
GTCTTCCAGTCAACAAATACAAACTATATGCCTAAATTCCCGAAAAACTTTGGGCGGCGGAAGTCTACACCCAATGTTCTTGATAATCCTGTTGAAGCACCTGTCGAATCTACATTCAAAGTTTTTGAACGTCCTCAGCCCGGGGGCCATAAGAACAACCCATCCTTCGACGGGGGGGTCAAATTTGCTCGAAATAGTGGTCCAGCAGATTCCCAGAAGGAGGGTAATATATTTGCGGGCATGAAAGCCAGCACAACTAATCGGTAAGTCCCTAGAATCCTATATATATGAATATTCAGGGGACCCACCACCAGGGTCTACCCTTGGCGGAATAAGCTGACGGAGTAAAAGTGGCAGTGGAGCATCCAATTCGAACACGGCATCAACTGCAGATAATTCCTCTCGACTGAGTGCAGCCTCTACTGCTCCTTCTTCAATGGAGGTTCCGGGGCATGAAGATTGGAGAACACAACAGGACAGACCTCATAGCGATATACCTATTCCGCCTATGCCGAAAAATTCTGCATTTTCTTTAAAGGCTGCTGGAAGAACTCTCTCCTGGGGAAGAAACAAATCGGCCACGCCATCTCCATCCAAAGCATTAGATGAGCAACCGCCATCTCCTATAATTCGAGAAGATCCTGTTCATGGTCGAGAACGAGCTATAACAGCTTCAAGTTACGCCAGTACTGCCCCTAGTTACGCTAGTACCGCAACACCGCCGAGACTTCCGGGTCAAGATCTTGACTTGTCTGTTGGTGACGATTTTGGAGACATGTTTGCTGGTATGGGCCATCGCAGAAGTGCTGTTTTGGATGCACCTCCAACGAGATTTACTAAGAGCCCTGTAAGTTAACCTTTTGAGTTCAATTGTAATCAATGGCACTAATCCTACAAACAGGAGATATTACCTCCTGAACCGGCGCATAGATCATTTACCGCGACTCGCTCCAGCCAACCGCCGCCTCTCGTCCTTGATCAACGCAAACAGGTGGACCAGCCACAGTACTCTTGGGGTTCGAATGATGGTCTTCTAAATACTAGTCCTCCACCAGTCGTACCACGTCACAATTTCCACGCCCCTCCTGTTCCCAGGCATGGCCCACTACATCAAACCGATGGCAACCAAGCAATCCCAAGGCCGAGATCGAGTCGCCAGGATTCTGGCTTGAAGCGAAGTAGTGCTCTTTCTGTGCGAAGACAGTCTACATTAGAATACAACGACGGTGTCGATGAGGATGCCAGGTTATTGCAGGAGTCTGTTAACGCAAGTCGACGTCTAAACGAAACATCGCCCAATCCAGCAGTGCGAATGAGTTGGGCTATGCCACCTTCTCCAACGGTCGCAACTCCCAAGACAAATCTCCTTGAACCAGAAGACGATGAGAACCTATTTGAAGTTGCCGATCTGGCTCAACGGTTCCAGGAAAAACCACCATCACCGCCACCCGCGACGAATGCCACAGGAAATAAGGTTATGACGCCTGCTCAATTCGAAAGATACAGGCAAGATCAAGATCGTTTGAGAATGGTTGGAGGTCGACCTAAGGACGATGTCGACGAAGACGAAGAAATTTACGACGATGAAGAGGATGAAGCAGAGAAGAACAAGAAGGTAGTCAAGCAAAGAAGGCAGCAGGAGGCTCATATGGCAGTATACAGACAACAAATGATGAAGGTTACCGGTGAAAGTACGCCTTCACCTTCAGCCCGACCTCAAGTAATGGCAAGCCAAAGTACTCCGAACTTAATGCTCTCTGATGCAACGGAAGATGGGGAGGAGGAAGACGAGGAGATTCCTCTAGGCATTCTTGCCGCCCACGGGTTTCCCAACAAAAACAAACCACCCACCCACAGATTATCGAGCATGTCGTCTAATCCCAATCTGAGGGGCCAGGCTCAGGCTGTTCCCCAAGGAATTGGCGGTCCTTTGCCTGTATTCGCGCGTAATTTGCCACAAGATCCTTATATTGGGGCTGGTCTTGTGCACCCTGGCAATAGAGAATCCTTAGCCTTTGCTGGAGGTGCAGGGTCTGTTCATGGAAGCCAAGGCAGAGGCGGTCCACCAGGGGGCCTTGTAGGTGTCATCGCCACGGAGGAGAGAGCTAAAGCCATGAGGAGAGGCAGTCCAAATACTCAAGGCGGCTATGGGCCAGTTCCTCCGGGTGGCTTCAATGGTATGGGAATGCCACAACCGGGTATGGGCCAGATGGGTATGGGACACTTAGGTATGGGGCAGATGGGGCCTATGATGGGTCAAATGCAACCTCAACCAATGTTGACGCCTGGGGATCAAGCTCAGATTCGTATGACTGAACAAATGCAACAATTCATGCAAATGCAGATGCAGTTCATGCAGATGATGTCCGGAAACCAAGGAGCACAAGCTCCTCAACCGACTGGAGCACCTCAAATAGGGCCTTTGGGCCAATTGGGAGCTATGGGACACATGTCACAACCAAATTTTGGAGATATGCAACGACCGCTTAGTCAACAACAGATGCCTACCAGCCGCAGTGCAAATAGTTTACGACCAGATAGCGCCGTAAATCCACGTGCGATGACTATGCTCGAGCCACCCAACAGTCTCCCATGGATGCAAAATTCTCCAGGATATGCGGGATCTGTGCATGCCCAAGGCAATGGTTATGCACCATCAATCGCACCCTCGGAACGAAGCAACATCGGATTACCCGGTCGCTACAGACCCGTTTCCCAAATGCCCATGTCAGACAACAAATCACGCACCTCGACAATGTCAGGAGCACTCGGCGGGTGGGATAGCAAACATGCATCAACGACAATCAAGACTGTTAAACAAGTAGCAAACGATGATGAAGATGATGAGGAAGGTTGGGCGGAAATGCAAAAGAAGAGGGAGCAGAAGAGATCGCTTTGGAAATCTAAGAAGGATCCAAATGGCCTTCAGGGAATGCTTGGCTTTACGCAGTAGTAAGATTTCCGTTATATGACGCAGCAAAAAAAGTATTTCAAGGAAAGGGATTTAAGCGGAGTGGAGTGGGTGGGTGGTATTTAAGGGGTGGGTTTTAGATGCATATGCATTGAAGACAGCTTTGTGATATATAGCATGATAACATTGGCGTTGTAAGACTTGGGGGGGCAAAGCATGGATATGAAACTCATACCGATGGCATGAACTGCTTGTATAGTAGTAATATAATTTTTGATTTGGTCAATTTGATTCTTTTTGGAGGTTTATTTTGATGAATTATTTGTGATTGACTATAGTATAATTATGAATAATGGTATGTATGTATGTATGATTCGGTTTCCCTCTTGAGAGAGTTACCTCACCTCACCTGGAGTTGGTTTATGTTATGTTATTTTATGTTATTTGAAGGATAGTACTTTAAAGTATTGTTTGTACATTCGCCCTTTCTTATACATTTTCTTATCTAGTCTAGAATAGAATAGTAGAAGATTTCTAGTATCGAGTGGGTAGAGCAGAGCAGAGCAAAGCAAAGCAAACTTGTGAGTGAGTGAGTGAGGTGAGGAAAAATGAAATGTGAGAATATATGTAGTACAAGAGAAAGAACGTGCTTGCTTGGTTGGTTGTTAGTGTGGTAGGAAAGAGATGGGGGCAGGGAGGAAGGAAGGATAAAGAAGAAAGGAAGGAAAGAAAGAAGTAAATTGAAAGTGAATTTGAAATGGTGAATAGGTAAGATGAAAGCGAATTTGCCCTTATAATTATATATTAAAAAGGGAAAGTCTTTGAAAATAGGGGTTTATTTTTTTATAAGAACTAGAGACTATATACTACTTTGCCCATATAAAACGGCCCATACGACCTTCACTTTCATAGTCTCCTCTCACTTAAGTTCTAATACAAACCAGCCTGACACCGGCTTCACCGTATCCATCCCAATCAATGGTATGGGCGCAGATTCTGAAACAAGCTCCTCGTCCTCTAATCTCTCTCGATGTCGATTGACAGGCGCTGGTGCCACTCCAGGCTCACCGCTAGAAGTAACCTCCATTCCGAATGAGCCAGCAATCATCGTGGCTTCATATTCGTCTCCATCGTCGCCGACTTTGACAGGCACTGACACATAGCCAGACGGCACGTCGTTGCTTTCTATGCGATAGTAAGGGACACCCGAAAGAAATAGTTTAGGGGTCTGGTTACCCCGCCTGTTGCTGTTAAGTACCTCTTTGTACATACAGGTTCCGTCCTGGTGCCAGAAACAAAAAGCGGTGATCCATCCCGAAAGGTATGTTGGTCCACTTCCACCGCCAGAGTAGTGTGCGATCTTTTGCCAGAAGTCGATGATTTCGTCATCCTCAGGCGTGTCAAATGATCGCACGAACCGCGTGATGACTGGCTCTAAGAGGCTGTACCACTTTCGTGGCTCCTCTCCAAGAGTTTGGATTCTATCCAATCTTTGTAGTATGCTTTCCCAGTCTTGCTTTTGTCCTAAGAGCGTCACAGATGGCAGACCACACCTAATGCAGAATCTGTAGCTAAAGTACTTCTGCATCGCGCCCATCATCATAATAGAAGCGATTGTCACATCCTGTTCTGTTGTGGTGGTGAAATCCGGCTGAATCCATGCACGTATGGTGGGATCTTTGAGATTCTCCTCAATCAAGCCCGCCATTCTGTTCGCCATGTGTCCAAAGTCATACGCCCTAAAGCTGCCTTCGTCTATGACCACCAGTTCCTTCTTTCCCAAATGAGACACAAATGAGTCACGGAGCTCTTCGGCATGTGCGTTGATGTAAATGCTCAGCTGGGCTAAAATCGCGAACCACACGTCATCAGGACGGATGACTAGGTGGAGGTGCTGGCTGTAGGCGCGCACCGCGGTATTCACAAAACCGTTCTTCTGGAAGTGAATGGGCGGGCCCTCTGCTAGATTCTGGAACGAAGACTGAATCAAGGATTTCACGTTGTCGAGGTTATGGATGTTGTTCAGGAGCTGCGCTGCGTCGTCGACTCCAGGCGGCCAGTCTCGGATAGTGGCCGCATGTCCGGCTGGGCGAATCGTGATCGGCATGTTCACAAGTACGTGAGGATGGGGCAGTATAAGCTCGCGAAAATTTAAAGTGTGCTTCGAGAAGAATAAGTTATCAGGTAACCTAGATGATGATGGGAAATAAGCTGGGGCAATTACTGTTAGTATCACCTTGGGTGATATATATTGCAATATCGTGTGGTTGTGATTGATGTAATTATTGATGATGTAGAGGGAAGAAATGCCAGCTAAGTGAGAATATACTTACCTAGGCACCTAGGTACCTAGGTATATAGGCAACTCTAGTACGGCCAACTCATGTCTACCTAGGCAGTACAGCTACCACATTAGCTTGCATAATATTCCAAGTTTAATAAGTGGATTGAATCACCTTGTAAGTTGTAAGTTAAGAGCCTTTCACCCCTGTAGGCCCTTAGCTTTACCCTTCTTGGATCTTATTTTCCTATCGGGGTATGCGTAGTGAGGAAAACATGTTCGCTTAGAGTATATCTTACTCTTATTATTCTGTACTCCTACTCTTATAAGAGGCAAAAATAAGAACAAGAATAAGAGAGTTTTACCCCGGGCCCATCTCAACCCCTCGCTCCCCCCTCCCCCTAACTTTACTTTGAAACATATATTTACTTTAAAAGTGCTCACTCTGAATGGGAGAAGTGTAACCCCCATCACTTCAAATAAAAACTTTTATTTTTGTACCGATTGATTTGATTGGCTAAGTTTTATTGGCTTAAAAGCTCCCCAGTGCCTCTTGCTCCCATTCATGTACAAGGGTTTTGTTTTACTCCATGCCTTTGTACACGAGGACATGCGTTGTCAGGCTTCAGAAACAGGAATTAACGAAGAGCAATCACATCCTTTCAAATGCTATTTACATGATTTTTTTATTGCTGAATAGCCCTCAATCCGCTGAGTTCTACAAATCAAAGGTTATTAAAATTTATTGAAAATTGAAAAAAAACTATTTTAGTTTTAAACATGTTGAAAATTAAATTTTGTTTTTAGTAAACATGCAATTGCTTTTACCGACTAGGAACCAAGAGCTGCATTAGAGGCCCTCAGACCGTGAGAGCGGACGATTAGCTTCGCAGAATCTACCTCCAAGTCATTCGGAGAATATATTTCCTACACGTTCATAGAGGAACATGCCACTTCGAAAAACCACGCTCAGGGTGTACGGGTCACCTAATGAGGTGCGAGCGATGACCATATCGTATCCGACTGAAACCCCCAGGGGTCCCGACTTCTCCGGGGAGCCATTTGCACGAAACTCGGATTTTCGTGGCCTATGGCCATCGTACGACAGCCATCACAAAGGCAGGTCTGACTCTCCTTGTTCAAGACAGGTAGCATACTGTCAAGGTCCAGCTGCAGGCACCCCACCACCAACGCGATCACTGCAACAGGAGCCACCCCCAAGCAACGCGAGAGACAAGTTGTGTTCGATTTGCATGGGGATTGATTATCACGGTCTTTTTGGTCGCGCTCGACGCAGGTACCTGCTTGGATATTTAGACCAGGTGGCATGCAAGACGTGGTGTCCATCCTGCCGTCTTGTCAAGCGTGCGTTTGAAAATGCGGCATATTTCGGATCTTCTAGTCCCGCTGAGCAAGGGATCTCGAGCAAGCATGTATTTGGAGTTATGACGAGCATCAACAGCATTAAGCCGATTGGAATTGGCGAGAACCGGGCTCTTGAGCTTGCGATTTATATTCAAACCGATATTAACGACCGATTCCTCGGGGTCGCCTACATTCGCTTGCTAGCGGACGATGCGCACCTTGTTTACAAGACCCGAATGTTTTACGCGAGGAAGATGGATGGCAATATTGTGAATTTGGCATTGATTCAACAGTGGTTGGAGGAGTGTGACAAGACGCATGACTGTCTGATTAAGAGGGTCCCCTCACACCCAACGCCTTTCGGGCAGAAGCGCCTCACAAGATTCTATCTCATAGATGCCGCCCAAAATTGCATCGTCCTCGGGTCGCAAAATGACAGCTACGTAGCGCTCAGCTATGTCTGGCCAAAGAGAGAAACACTCAAGCTCTTGAAAAGCACTCTTCAGACGTTACAGCTCCCGGGATCTCTGTGTAGCACACTTGTTGGTGCTCTACTGAGTCCGGTAATTCGGGACGCGATAGAGCTCACGCACAAGCTGAAGTGCAAATACCTATGGGTGGATGCCTTGTGCATCGTCCAGGACGACAAAGATCATATGGCGGATCTTCTGGGTGCCATGCACCAGATATACAATGGCGCATACTTGACTCTTGTGGCTGCCAACTCGGGCGATGAGCAAGAGGGTTTTCCGGGTCTTAGGACCGGCAGTAGACGGACGCCGCCGACAGAGGAAAAGATCCGCAATCTTCGCTTCATCCAGGCTCTTCCGCAGCTCAATGACGCCGTGTCGTCGACGCCTTGGGCATCTAGGGGCTGGACATACCAGGAGGCTATATTGTCGCCACGATGTTTATTCTTCACACCCCATCAGGTATACTTCCGATGCGTTCAAGGCTCGAGATGCGAGGATGTCTTTGCTGAAGGTGCCAGTCCTAGCGTCTCGGTCCATCCAGCCCAGTCAAAGACTGTAACGCATAATGTGGAATACATTAGCCCAAAGCCGAAGGATCAGGAAGCGGCCAGCTTCCTGCAGTACGCTTGCGCGGTGCAACAATTCTCCAAAAGATCCCTTTCCTTTGAAAGCGATGGCTTGAACGCGTTCACGGGAGCCATAAACTTCATGCAATCTGCAATGTCAACTCGCTTTGTGATGGGACTGCCTGTGCACTTTTTCCACATGGCTGTGATGTGGGTTCATACTAGTCCTGCTCGTCGCCGATCTGGTTTCCCCAGTTGGTCCTGGGTCGGATGGGTTGGCTCAGTGGACTTTGAATTTGAACTGAGGTTTCGGACAGCACGTTATCAAGTTCGCAACGAAGTGGTTTGGTACTTGCGACAAGGTAACGATGTGGAAACTTTGCAACATATTCATGGTCATGTCAAATCGGCGGAACCTGCCTTTTCCCTCGGGTTGTTGACAAGCAAAGCGATGCTATTCGAGGCCGCCGATTACCATCTGACCTTCTGGGCTACGACAGCACAATTTCGTGTGGCCAGTCGCGAAGCTAATGTGGATTACTGGGTAATGGATTTTGAACAGAGTATTCCAACCTTGGCGATATTTGATGACCATGGCAGACTATGTGGGGTCATTGCGTCGGTGGACGGCGAATGGCTCCAGCGGCAACAGCATCGGGAGGGAGAGAGCGGTATTTACACTGATTTGATTCTCCTCTCACGTCGCCGACGCGACGAGTTCGACTTGACTGATAATAAACTCTGCTATTTTAACCAAGAAAAATATCCGATCAGTGAGCACCCTGACCACGACTGGTGCTTGCTCAACGTTATGATGGTGAGGTATAGAGCTGATGGTGCTGCAGTCCGTCTAGGAGTCGGAAGGATTCATGTAGACGCATGGAGGACCGCTGCAAAACCTTCGAAACTCATCTCACTGGCATAGGTGACTACCAAATAATAAGGAATATGAAGAAGGGAGTGACTTTCTATTTGGCGCCTATCCCTGTGTGTATGTCTATATGTACCGGGGTCGGGTAACGATCTTTTTCGAGAATCCAATATAAATATTATGAATCGGATTATATATTATTTGTGAGGTACCCTACCGCCTGCGGCAGTAGGGGTACTAATACCGTCGCCGACGGCGACTACCCTACAATTTACATAGTCTCTAAACTACTAGTAGCTAGCTATAAAGCCACCGTCTCCGACGGTGACTAGCAATCCATACTTGTTTTTAATGATAATCTCTTCCCGGTAAACTTCTTTTCCACTTTATAACTTTCTCTCGTATCCCCGGTGACCTCTTTACTTTTAACTTTTATTAATTCTTCCCTCTGCCGGTGAGCTTTACTTATAGTGAACTATCTCCCGGTAAATCTCTCTTCTAAGTCCCGGTGAGGTTAGGTGAGGTGTTTAATTTATAATCTTTTTATCCCCGGTGACTATATTATTTTCTTTAATTTTACCTTCTCCCGGTGAACTTTTCTTCTCTTAATAAAGCACCCTTTAATTTTTTCCTGTTTAAGCAATATTAACCTTCTAGTGAGCTTTTCTTCTCCCCCTTAATAAAATTTAGAAATTTCAATTTAATAGAATTGAAATAACCGTAAATTGCTAAAACAGAGCATGCGAGTATCTTTAATAATTCTAATCAAAGAGCCATTTTTTATCTATTTGAATCACTATTCCTAATCGACTCCCCCTGATCGATACCCAGTAACCAACTAAGCTACTATTCTTTTTTTCTTTTTTGGTGTATTGATGGATGAATAACCAATACAAAATCCAAATCTCTAAAAGGTCTTGCTGAAAAGGTTCGAAGACACAAATATACCACGCACTCCAATTGAACTTCCTTCACCTTCTCACACAAAATCCTCATCTCATCCCACACAGCTCATGAAATCCAACAGTTGTCCACTCAAGCAATCTTCCCCGAAGCCCACTCCCTCCTCTTAACCCCCAACTCCACCGCCGCATTCCCCCAATCCTCTCCATGATTATGTCCCTTTCCCTCAGCACCACTTCCCACACCAGCACGCATCAACGCCTGTTGCTCATTCAATACAGTCAGCAGACCGAAGATCAATGGTACCCCAGTATCGAGTTGTACGCGCATTAGTCCCATCGATACGGATTCAGATATGTATTCAAAATGTTGCGTTTCGCCTTTGATGAGGCATCCGATGGCAATGATGGCATCGAAGGGTTGGGTGGAGGCTGCGCTTTGAGAGGTAAGGGTTGAGGTCAGGTCGGTGGTGGAGCCGAGGAGGTCGCCGGCAGAGAGTGAACTGGTTTGTGTAGATTGGATTTGGGAAGCGGAGAAGAGTCTGTGTGGGAGGGGAAGTATTAGTTTGGTTTTGGTTAGGTGTTTGATGGACTTATTTGTTTGAGGGGGAAGTGTGCGGCTTTGTAAAGGGATATGCGGGATTTGTTTTGTTTCGAAAGAAACTCGCAGACGAAGCGACTGTATGAACGGCTTGGAGGGGAAAACGAGGAGAGAAAACATACTTCGAACAAGCAATAGGTAATTCCCAGCTACCGGGAACAGACTGCACGACGATGTTTGCTTCCTTGACGCCAGCGGAAAGAAGGGATTTCTTGGTTCCAGTGAGGAGGGGCTCGATTATGGCTATTTTTGGTGGGGTGGGTTAGCTTTCTTATTCGTGTACTTTTTCGGGCTAGATTTTGTTTGGTTTGCGAGAATGGTTTGGAGGTGAGGTGAAGTGTTGGGTGAGAAGGGCGATGGAGAGGGAAGGGAGGGGCTGGCGGATGGGTGGGTAGACGGTATGGTAGATGTGAGAGAAGAAAGGAGTGTGGGAGGGTATGTGAGTGAGAGAAGTGTAGGGTGGTGAGACGTGTAATGCTTTGGCAGAGCAAAACAGAGAAGGAAAGGAAGGAGGGAAGCTCACTAGTATTCCAACGAGCATGAACGATTCCAATACGAAGACCACTGCCATCATGTTTTGGTGCTTCACCTGGTCCTTTAAGAGATGTCATTTTGGCTTGAATTTGGTTGGTATTGATAACTTTGTGTGGTAATGTCGTGTAAATAATTGATTAATTGGTTAATTGGTCGGTATTGAAGCTTGAATTAGAAATGATGTGTTTTGTGTTAGCGATGTGATTGTGATGGGATGTTTTGAGTACGAAGCTGGAACGGGAATCGGAGGTCGGAAGGAGGGGTTTTTGGAT
>JWJA01005846.1:0-11704 GCA_000812885.1 Lanzia echinophila
CTGAAGTCTGAATGGATGGGATATGGGTTATGGAAAGTGTTAGACTGGAAAGCAGGGATTTCATTCACGGCATCTCAGCTTCTTTACCTTGTTTAGCTGTTTATTTGCTAATGATCTTGCGGCGCAGTTCCCAAATGTTCCGCTTCCACTCAGACTATCAAGATATCTCTCCCCTTGTGAGAAATCAAGGGTGGAGCTGCGGTTCGCTATATTCAGACGAGTAAAGACGTGGGAAACACTCGAGCCATGCTAAAGGCCCAACATTGCAAGTTCTTGGAATAGTGAATGATATCGATGTGGTTGGTTGGTGACCTCAAATATGTATAAGTGCTACAACTCTATCCAGTCCAAGTCTACCCAGAACCAACTCCACACTATCATTGCCGGGTACTTGAAGGACTGATTGAGTAATGAAGGTCGGGTTTGTATTGATTGGCACATAGGAGGCTGTCTCTCTGTCTCTTGGTCAAAGTCTGAATCTTAATCCCACTGATTTATCATCATTTTACGGTAAGCACTGTCTTTGTTAGGTATTCCATTTAATCTTAACATATCTATCCAATTCATCCCGCCAATCTCATGAGTTTCATTTATACATAATAATTCTTGAAACACATCAGAGGAAACAAGACCCAACCCGATGATAAGTTAGGCAATTTATCACTCCAAAAGACAACCCCAAATGCTGAACGGCAGCCGAACCCCGAACAGCGCGCTTGCTATCGTCAATACGCCGCAGTCAACACGCCGCAGTCAACATTTCCGTGGTACCTTTCTTCAACTTCGTATCGAGGCAAGGTTATAGGATGCTTGGTTTGTGGATGCTTGTGCTTTTTGTGGGGGAGGAGAATCAGGAGATCCTTTGTTAGATAGTTGTTATGGGATGTTTTGGATATGCCTGGCGATATGTGTGGTTACTCAATTGGGGAAAGTAGTGGATTGGCTGTGTGAGAGGGGCAGTGCAGTGTATATTGGTTTGTCCTTTGTTGGAATTGGGTTTTATGACTTGTGTGCTGGGATGAGATTGGGGGATATGGAGGTTGTGAGGGGTATGAAGATGGGATGGGATATTAGGGGCGCCATGCGAGTGGTATATCTGCTTTTTAATAAGGAGAAGTTAGATTATCACCATTTCTGTATCTTATTGCTTATTCCATCATATTTCTTTTCCCAAATCCTATTTCCTTGTTCTTCATGATAAGCACGAGTGAATTCCCTCAAAATTGAAACGAAAATTGCGTCATATCCTCCTTGCAATAATATGGCAATGGTTATATATATTGGTTCTGCTCATTCTACCTACTTGAACTAAACCACAATACTACGGTTCGTGAAACTGACTATCGCCCACGTATCCGTGTCACTCTTGAGGGCAAGATTTGGAAACTAGTTTTACTGCAGTTACGATTGGTGGTGATATGGAGTGAGAAGGTTGGCAGCAAGTATGTATTTGAGATGGCCAAGCCGAGGTTGGATGTTTGGCGATTGTTGGGGGCGCGGTTGGTATGATGGGATGAGATGATGAGGTGACTGTGAGGATTTATATCCGATTAATACAGTGTTTCGTTGGAATATAAGATTAGAAGAGAAAGTAGAAGAGTTTCTTTTGCTAGGATGAGAACAGTTTCTATGTATTAGATTGGATAGGAATGAACTCGTCCACCTACAACAAATCAAAATCGTCATTCTCCGCATCATCCCCGCCCTTAATGTCGGTTTCCGCATAGCGACTTCTATTCCATCTCTCGCTATCTGCATCTCATGTTGTCTGTGCAGTTCTTTTCTCCGCTGTTTCCCAACTCTGTTTCTCTGCTTTTAAGGCCGCATCTATGCCAAGAGCCTCTAAATCATTGTGTCAACGCAATACAAATCTTGATTCCTCGATATTCGCTCACCCTTCTCTGGCCACCTGTTGCAGCTCCGCCTTTTAACCTGCTCCATTCCATTCCAATCACATCCATGCCACCATTCCCTCAGCTATTTTCGCACATACACAGCACAGGAAAGAGTATAAAAAGGAACCAGACCTCCCCAATTTTCCAAGCTTCAAGATACCTAAAGCATTTATTCGTCTGAATTAGCAAGGGAATCAGAGCTATAATTGTTCCTCTGAATGAAGGGTTGGAGAAAGGAAGTTGTGGACCAGCAAGAAGGAAAAAGGGTTGAGAGAAGTGAGTATGAGGGAAGGGTGATTATGAGACGAGAGAAGTTAGATTGAAGAAGAGATGAGATGCGATGCGAGTAAGATGGATCTTGGATCTTTATTAAAATTGGATTAATGTTCGAAGATTGGAGGAGAGCAAAAGAATAATAGATTGGAGAAGAGTAAATAAAAGGCTGGAGAATCGTAATCGAGATATTGGATGAGAATGAATGAATGAGAAGTTGTAGCCAGCATTCGTCTCATATAGCTACCCAGGTCAATTCCTACTACTAGCCATGTCAAATTATCCGCGCAACTCCGTCAAAACCACACTATGAGGGTACCCTAAAATCCGAACCTCCTTCTAGAATATCTCGGTCGCACGTCCGCCATTTTCTGCACAAAAAACACAGATGTTCCGGTTTCGAGAACGTATGAGCATGGAGGGTAATCATAGATTAACAGAGAGGAACAGGAAAATTTATAAAGGTATGATGGGTGAAAAGCGATAAATGAATAAACGAGAACCTTCAAAGCTGAACAACACCAAAACCACAACATACCCCACGACCAGATGTTCACAGCAGCATTCATCTCCATCTTCCTATGTCTCTCTTTCTCTCCGGCAGCCAATTCACAGGAGCTTGAAATTCTTCGTGTGCACTTGATCGCTGCACAATCCTTCTCACAACCTGTTCCATTATTTTAAATACTGAGCATACCTAGCTTTATCCGATCTATACTTCTCGTGCAACTAGCACAGGAAGCAAGAGTCTGAATTGATATTATAAAATGTGAAATAATATGCTGTAGTTGGGTGAGTTTAGTAAATCGGACTTTTTGTAGTCTTTGTGTGAGAGTTTGTATTCTCGTTCACATTCACATTCCCATCTCCAAATATCCGTCCGCAATTCACCATATCGACCCATCCATCCACCAATAACATGCGCAAAACAAAGATCAGAGAAATATCACCCTCCTACCCCGCTCAGCCCCGATATAACAAATACAACGTCACACGCTATCCCAGTCCCTATTTCTATTTTCATCCCTCCCATAAAAACTCTCTTGCAGTTTTAGAAACCCATTGATACGGGAGTGGGAAAGGGCTGAAGTGCCATGTGCGGAGGGTTTCATTCCGGCAACCACAACCGCAACCGCAGAATCAAACGATGCTCCCAGCCACGGTCGAGATGCATACTCGATTTGGAAAAGAGAGAAGAGAAGAGAAAAGAGGAGAATATTTGGACGAGATTGGAAGGTTTGGATGATAACAGATGATTGGATGAATACTCTATTCATGGAAGAGAAAAGAGGAGAGAGAGGAATATTTGGACGAGATCAAAAAGTTTGGATAAGAAGAGATGGTTGGATGAATACTCTGTTCATGGAAGAGAAAAGAGGATAATATTCAGACGAGATCAAAACGTTGGAATAAGAATAGATAGATAATTGGATGAATACTCCGTACATAACAGAAAATAATGGACGGATAAGAATAGCGCCAGGACGAGAAGCACACTGAGATATCCCTACACTGTACGGCAAATCCACATATGCCCAATACCCTCGCGCTGTCTCTCGCTTCTCGTGTGACTACTACAAGGGCAAGGCTTCATATACTCTACGAATACCTTTTGGGCCAATGTACGGGTGACGAACCTCTGCCTCAACATACGTTTTATATGCTTCTCCGCCGTCTTTCTTGTGTCCAACTGCTTTTTCATGATCGTCGTCGTGTCTTTTGTTTTTTCCGCTTGCGATAGAAAATACGGCGGTTTATTAGCACGATTTGGCATAGTGAATCTCCTCTTCTAAGAAGCTCGGCCCGCGAGATATCTTCTAAATAATCTATGTTTCCCATGTGACTAGTGCGGGGGTTAGAAAGCCCTGAATTCAGTTAGATTGATGTGATATGATGTGATACGGCGGATGAATCTAGTGAATGGAGTTCAAAGCTGTGATCTTACGATGTTTGAAGATCCAACCAAAATTACCATGCTCAAATCTCCAATCCATTCACTTCCATCCCCTCACAAGATCCAAAGTATCACACCACCCCTGGTCCACACAACACAAGAAAGATAAACATAAAACCAGAACCCATAATCGCAAGCTCCAGAATCTGAGTCATCATTTACATGAACAAAATACCCCTCCTTACATGGTCGTCGACTAGGCTAGCCGTCATCCTCACTTTTCCTCCACTACTCTACCTCGGATATCCTTTGCGGTATCCATTCGAGTGGCCTGTTCAGTTCTCGTCTCATACAAACATCGTCATTTAATAAGAGAGAACAGAGAATGATGTTTGTGTTTGGATGTGAAGATCATGAGATAATTACCTAGCCCCGAGCCCAGGCTTGCAGGTTGTTGAGTTACTCGCTCTCTGAAGAAGAATCAAGGGCCCAGTTTATGGCATCTAGATACCGAGCTATCTTGCAATGCACAGTCAAAACTATAAGTAGGCTCATCTATTGGATATACAGTAGATTTCGTAAAATTATGGAAAAATTGATGTGTGTGCAAGCGATGGTCTTTGGAGGAGCGGATTGAGTTCGCGAGTTTGTCTTTGTTGTGATATATCTATAAATCTCCAAGCTAATGGTACACTAGCACCTACAAATAATCCATCCATTTGTTTATCTAATCCAAGCAAATATAAGCTATCTCTACCTCTATATGTACTCCAAGCAAGTAATCCATCCATAAATTTCGACATATGTTACCAGTAGAGTCTCGATATAGAACTCTAAAACAATAAGCATCCATACAATCAGGCTTTCCAGAGCCATGATATCCTATACAAACCTCAGTCCATCCATTTCCAGTTCAGTATTCGCCCGAACCCAGCCATCCATCCCCATCCGTTGTTCTCCAATCATCAAATCGCATATCCCCTCATCCTCTCCTCAACATGCTCAAGAGCAATATTATAAACATCCGATGGATGCGGCTGATGAAAAACCCCCAATGCCTCTTGTACATCTTCTCTGGCATATAGAATCCTCCAAAGAACACATATCATACTCGCCTCTCTGTGTTTCCTCTGCTCAAATGCCTGCAACTTCTTAATTCCTTCATCAAACTGCCCCTCGGCCCAATCATTCCAAATCAATGTCCCTCTCAACGAGATCCTATTGCACTTTGTTAGAGCAGAAGTTTGAAGCCAAGCAAAGATAGGGCCATGGCGAAGAAGTCTATCTTCAAAAATGACGGATAGTTCTTTGATGCTGTGTCCTTGTGTCTGAGTGGCTGGTCTCTGGGCTAGTTTCTTGTAGTAATTAAGACCGAGGATTGCGACAAAAATGACAATAAGTGACAGTTGGGATGTGGTCAGCTTCATCAGGTATTCGATTTGTTGATGACGGACACTCTTCTCGTCTAGACCGTTCCCTGCGTCTGCTAATCCATACAATAATTCCAGAGCTTCCTCTTTGAACTTTATAGTGCGAAGTTCGAGCTTGACTTTGGAACCTAACAGAGAAGGTACGCCGAAGAACCCATTTGTTGGTGTCAAACACTGTGAAAAGGGGTCGTGAATAATTTCTTGAGTCATATTGGCGCGCGTTTCTATCTCGAGAAGCCATCCAAATGTATATTTGTCAAAGTTTGAAACAAATGACTTGTGTCGTGTCTGAGGTCGGGTAGCTACGATGAGGGATGCATCCTGATTAACTTTGGCATTTTTGTATAGCTGAGCCACAGTTTTGGTGAGAGATTGCTCGTAGGTTGTAATCAAACGGTTAAAGGACTAGAGCAGAATTAGTATTCAAGCTTAAGATAGGAGAGTAAAGAATTGCGACTTACTCGAGACAATCTCAAAAAATTCACGGCATCCTTGGTATTTTCGGTGATCGCTAACTCTATAATTCGCAGACATATTTCCGCGGGCAGATTGATACCATCTATGGAACAAAACAAATTTTCCGCCATGTCACCTGTGGTATTCGCAATAGTCCGGGAGTAATCAAAATCAGAATTCGCTCCAAGACAGGATTGGCTCGTCATCCGGGAATTTTGGCCAGTGAGCGGTATATGATTTGAGTCAGATTCGATGAAGTGGTGGCTTGGTTGAAGTCGATATATACGTTAGTCGTTTCCTAGAAGAGTATAAAGCTCTGGTAGGTTGGTTCTAAAATATATTTGTGTCAGCGAATAGCGCGGGAGTCTGAAAGATGACCAATGGCGAAGATGTGAGAAATAGAAAAGCCAAGATTTTTATAACGGACCTTGTGAGTGAAAATATATACAGTGGTGTCACAAAAGTGAGTGTAAAAAGTTGCAGTGTAGATGTTATGATGGTGTCAATGCTGAATGATTCCAAATCCCAAGGTGTATGTTGGTTTGGAGATCTGGTGAAGGTGAAAATGCTGGCGCTTTGGTTCCGCCGAAAGACGCAGAAGAGCACAACTCGCAATATCTAAAGAAGATATTTCGAGCCTTTTGATGAAGAGAACAAGTTGTTAGCTTTCTGATGATTGGTAGTAATTGTAGAAAATTTGTAGTGGATTTTTATACATCACGAAAGTAATATTATTATGAGTAGTGGAAGTAAAGATGTGAAAGAAAGAAGAACGTGAATGTAAATGAGAGGTCATAGTCAAGAGAACCAAGAGTGACTCGGTACAACTTTATAAGGGGAGTAATACATACCTGTTATGACAGATTCTTCAGGTTTTCAATGGTGACAGTTATATAATCATATGAAATATCCAGATCAGTGTTTTTGAAGGTGAGTCACAACAGCAACAACTTATGTACGAAGTTTTATGTTGGAATGAGATTCAACACATCGAAAAATTGAAAATTTGAGATGTGGGATGTAGGATGTGAGAAAACTGGCGTTTGATCCTTTCTAACTGATAGATAGAATTTGGTTGTATGAAGATAAATGGAATATTGATAATAAATTCTCGACTGAGGATAATTGTTTGTGCAGAGAGATAACCACTCATACCAATATCAAGTAAAACTTCACCCTCCTTGAGGTCTGTGTTTTCCGAATGAAAATGGTATAAATATGAAGATATAAAATCACGACCGGATCTATAGTATCCGGGAAAATGGATAGAAGAAAATATTACAGAAAGAAACTTACCATGAAATGAGATGCAAAACTTGAAATATATAAATACCTTTTCCAAAAAGTTCACAAGGTGTTTTTTTCTTGCTTTCATTTTTCCCAATAACGAATCGCGGTTACCCCATTCAGAAAAAGCAGAAAAAGTAAAGGATCATTTTTGATACCATGGTGGGGTAATGTACCCATCAAGGTTGGAGATGGAGAGGACTACTTAGACTTCGAGAACTGACTTTAAGAAAGTATTATGAGTGAGGGATTGATTGAGTGGGTTTCTTGTAGTCAGTTTACTTACCTAAGTAACTTGGAATAGATAGATTCCTTAAACCAACGATGATGGCGATGGAAAAACATCACATCACACCAGCTAAGTAGGAGTAGGAATAATAATACTCCCAAATCACCATAGCTTCAAGTCGATGATGATGATCAATCAGAATCATATATAATTTTGCGACAACCTCACTCACTCTGATGATTTCAATAAATATCAATAATAATTATCTTCTATATAAGAGATTGTAATTCATTATCATGAGGTGGCAGAGAGGGAGTGAAAAGTTGGGAAAAAAAAGTTGGCCAACGCCCGGGATTCTATCGGACAGCAAAATTGAGGGCGTGCAACAATCAAAATCTCTTGATCACGTGAAGTGTATATCATTGGATGGTCCAATCAAGGATTTAGTAGCCAATAAGACTCTCTGTGAGTCTTATCTCGTCTTTCCTCTCTAAAGCTCGCCTCGCGACATACACGACATACAATAAATGCATATACTAATTATCATGTGTGAAAAAAATGGTAACAATTTCAGTTTACAATACATACGGTACTTGTTTTTCTTGAAGCTCCACTACAATACATGTATGTTCGGAAGTGCTCGCATGCAAAACAATCAGAGACCGCTTGAAGCCTCCACGATATTTGTCAAACACCAGGTGCTTCTCAATGGTTAAACAACTGATGAAAAGGAAAGGTTGCATTCCCTAAAGTTCCATCAATCGGATAATCTTAACCATATAAGTCAACCATTGAAGATGAAGTCGTCGACACGGCATATATCACACCAGGTACGAGAGGGATTCCGCAATGCAGATATGTAAGTTTGGCTAGCAGATATCAATCTCGAAACATGTGTAACTATATGTTATACAATGTAACGATCAGGCAGAAACGCAGATATATATGTAAGAGTATTCTTACCATATATCAACAAATAATAAGTCTTGTTCTTTCTCCAATTTTCTTCTTGGATATATTCATCAACTTCACGGAAACCCCATACACCGGCCATTATGGATACTATCATCGCCCAGGTACAAGATTTGGCTAAAAAGTCCGATGATGCTGGCCGCATTGAGTTGATAGACTCACTGCATAGCTTAGCACGCAGTATCGAGACACCTCTTGATACGCTATATCGCTTCCTTGGTTTGGTAAGTGATGTTCATGAGAATCAAAGATTTATTTGGAAGTACTCAGCTTATTTCCGAAGCAAACCCAAATTACAATGGCACGCATTGGTATTGATCTAGGTATTTTTGATATTATCAATGCTAGCAATGTACCAATCAGTGTCGAAACTCTGGCTTCAAAGACGGGTGCTAAACCGGAGCTCCTATGTAAGTTAAATATGTAGTTACCAGCCATTGATCAATCAAACTAACAATAAAGGTCGCATCTTAAGATACTTGGCTTCTGAGAGCCAAATTGCCGAATCTAGCAAGGATCATTTTGTATCAAGCTCAACTACTCCTGTGCTCGCAGATGAGAAGGTTCAAGGTGCAATTCATCACTTGTACGAAATTCCATTCCCTTGTAGAAATATCGTTCTGACTTTACAGCTTTGATATAATCGGGCCTGCTTACCAGCAACTACCCGATTTCCTCGCAGAAACCAAGTACGAAAATGTCACAGACAGTACCAAAACTGCCTTTCAAAAAGCTTTTAACACAGACCTAACTGCTTTTGCCTGGATGAAAACTCAACCGGAAAGCCATGCCTACTTTCAGAAGTTCATGTCAGTGCAGAGATACTCTGATACTTGGCTATCAGTCTTTCCGATCGAAGAGGAGCTAGGTGGATTCCAAAACGGTCCGGTGTTTGTTGACGTTGGGGGTGGATTCGGCCACCAATCTGTTGCTCTTAAGGAGAGGTTCCCAGAACTCGCCGGAAAGATAATACTTCAGGACTTACCCGAGACGGTGGTGCAAGTACCTGCGATTGACGGCGTTGAGATCATGCCACATGACTTCTTCAAGCAACAAACTGTCAAAGGTAAGCAAAAGAACGCATGTAACCGCACAAAATCCTTTTCTTCTAACACTTTCGTATATATAGGCGCCAAATTTTACTACCTTCGCAATGTTCTACATGATTGGGATGACGAAAAATCCGCCATTATCCTTAAGAATCTAATTCCTGCTTTGGGACCGGAATCGTGCATTTTGATTAATGAGATGGTATTTCCCAACGAGAAGGTTCATTGGCGGGCAGCAAATACAGATTTGGTGATGCTTGCTCTTCTAGGTGGAATACAACGGACTGAAGAGCAGTGGCGAACTCTGATTGATGCCGCTGGCTTACAGGTGTTAAAAATCGTACCCTATACGGATATACGAAAAGATTCAATTATTATGGCAGCCCTAAAGTAAGAGCATGGGGGTGGGCCAATCGGGGGTAGGCCAATCGGTACAACGATAGGTACGTTGAACTTAGTTGATATGTGACGAATCTGCTCTACTCGTATCATGAATACAAAGATTATGGAACACCACTTCTTAAAGTACTGGAACATACCCATGAGCAGGAACCTCATACATCAATGATTCAACTCTCTCCACAATGCCCTGAAACTATGAATTATGTTTGGATTGGCTTCCATCCCCTTTTCAAGAACATCCAGTGGGTTACTACAGCCACGTGCTTCTAATGCTACTTTTGCGTTTTTCAACATGGCTACAAAACCAAGCTCTTGTCTGCGAGCCTTCACTGCAGCAATTGCTCCGATCATAATTTGACACGATGTCAACTCGATATGCGCACATGGTGATACCCGAAGTCTATAATAGGCTTCTTTCAATTCGTCGGCAATCGACATTAGGTGGTCTCTCCTCTGCGGAAGCCAAGATAGATACAAAAATAGCTCAATCGCTCGTGAGGTGACCTGGATGGCCGGATCATCATTTACTTGAAGCCGCTTGGGCTTGACAAATCAAACTATTTAAGCGCTCAAACGCTCTTCCGGACTTACGATCAAGAGACTTGAATTCCACTGGAATATATGATTTACATCTATCGAATTCTGGAAATGAAGAAGACTATCGCAAATGGCCTCTACGTCAGAGATGGTCTGGCAACCATAAATTCTCGTCGCGTCCACCATATCTTTGTGATACAAACGCGGAAAATTAAATATGTCGTTCATCGAATCACTAAAGATTTAGTGCCATATGAGCAACAAGAAGGAACAAATAAGTCACGTACAAGATTAACAGATCCAAAAACCATGATGGCAAATCATATACTCCTCAAAAATGCCTCTCTTTAAGCACTTCAGCTAGCCCACGAACGTGGATATTCCAGACAAAGATATCGTGCATGAGACTTCCACCAAAAGCCATAACAATCACTTCCCCATCTGTATAAACCCGTCCAGCGTTGATGTAACTCAAGACTCGAGATACGCGAACTTCCCATAGGTTGAATCCGATCTTCCCGTGTCCGACGCTGTGCGCCTACGGCACGGCACGGATCGACTCGATGAGCACAGGATCGCACACGAGAAAATCGATCCAGGATGCTTGATTAGTGCTCTTGATGTCAACCTAGTCCTGGTCGATTAAGGACCGGAATCTAACTACTGTATTTTTTCATTCAGTCTGTGTCCGGGTCAGCGTTCAGTTAGTTATACGTACAGGATCTTACATATTGGCCCGAGTTTGAGTCCGTATATCGCCTGATGGCGATGATTCCTTCTCTTGGCTGTCTCCAAAGGGAATGTGCCATTGCTATGGCACCTAGTGTTTGTGCCCGGACTTGACCTGTCCTGGCTGATTCAACCAGACGCTGATTACGCTTTGCGAAATTGGATTTTGTTATATGCGTTCTCATCCGCTTGGATTCTACCTGCGAAAGTTTCGCGGTATTGGTTGCATTTGGGAACGTGAATTCTGTGAGACTCATTTTAGTCTGCTTTGGGAAAATCAATTAAAGTGGGTTGATATCTGAAGAGAAATTAGGGGATGTGTAAATGGTTTAAGTACCCACTCGTGGCACCATCCATCATGCACAGACTCAGAAGGGTAAATCATGTCATACTACATTAGGAATATCGGATTTGCAGGCCCTATAATCCCTGACATCTCAAAACTCCATTGGCAAATGAACTCGGTCCCAAAGAAGTTCTTGTGTTGAAATAGATTCAATATGCTTGTATTCTTAATTCTAATGATTCTAAGCTTCAGTATGCCTCCATAT